>OX638298.1:58793484-58923904 GCA_951812265.1 Taphrorychus bicolor | reverse complement strand
AAATGACATGTTCATTTTAATTCCAAAAATATTCTTAAATACAATTGGTATAACCAAAACCGTTGAAGGACGCTTTCAATATTACAGCCGATATGTAAATAATATTCTCGGATTGAGGCGAAGCATCGCGTTTTTTCATTCCATTTCATTTCATTAATTTCATCACTTGTTTTTTGTCACACCACACACAAGTTCGTCATATCACAAGTCATTTTGTATGTCAGAGTGTCAGACTTGCTCTTTGTTTCAAATAATGTCATATTTCACCACTCAAAAAAGGAGCAATACATTTTTTGAGTCTTCTATTCGCCTGGTTCGCGTCCGTCTACGCGAAGCACGGAGTAAAACGGCTCCTATTCACCTATTTTTGGCATCTTGTTACTTTTAAAATCTTTTTTTTATACCTATCTCTTTTCAGCACATATCGAGAAGATACAATAAAAATGTAAAAGTCAGATTATCAACGCCTACTTGATGATAATAATAAGTGAATGGTTTATACGGGGTGTTCATTATAAAACTTCATCTAGCAGGCTATGAAATTTTGACAGAAAAGGATGATATAATCAAAGTAAATGGACTTTTGATTCTCCATCCTTTTCTTTTGACATTTCACAGCCAACTAGATGAAGTTTTATAATGAACACCTCGTACTTACCCTTGAGAGCGTCCGCGCGTCAGCCGACGCCCCTCTTTGCTTCGCGCAGCATTCATGAGCGGGTCTTTACACGTAACGTTTCCGTTCGCGACGCTTCGTCTAAGTCAGCGAGCACCTTATTATATAGTATACGCCACAGCTGCGCTTCGCTACTGCTCGGTTT
This sequence comes from Taphrorychus bicolor, assembly GCA_951812265.1. Classification (NCBI taxonomy): domain Eukaryota; kingdom Metazoa; phylum Arthropoda; class Insecta; order Coleoptera; family Curculionidae; genus Taphrorychus; species Taphrorychus bicolor. Next base: position 58,923,083 of record OX638298.1, on the reverse strand, counting down.
ACAAACTCCATTTCACTCGTTATTTACTCGTTATCGGCGTTGTATATAATAACTATAAAGGGGAAATCAAAAGGGCGCCATTGCCGGTTAAAGAAGAAGAGTCTATACGACGTCGGCGTTTGCTACAATTCTAGGGTTTTATGTTTTATGGCCCAGAAATGGTCGAAAGTGCCTGTTCAAAAACCAAGAAAAGAAATCTTTCTGTGAACTGTTTCTAAAATATTTATCGTTAGATATTGTTATAGTCACGTAACAGTGAGAACACATCCACCAAATAATGATTAGAGCTTAGAGATGACCTCTTTAAAATTAAAACTTTACGATTACTTACCTCTAGTATTATCAACTCTGAAGCCGCCGTCACATACAGCGGAACGGAACAGAGCGGAACGGAGCAGAAATGTCAATAACATCATTACATCTGTCAATAACGTCATTACACATGTCAATAACGTCATTACACATGTCAATTATGATTTTAGTTTTTATCTGATTGGTTTAAATTCAACTGTCAAATTACGCTCCGTTCAACATTCCCAACAGTAGCGATGTTCTTGTTCATCTCGGACCTAATTAGATTGACAACAATGTGCTTTTTTTGCTGCCGCTGTCGCATACGGGGTGCCGGGGCCAGAGCTCAACATTTTAGTACTAAAATAGCAATATATGTAGTTATAAAAAAAGTCATTTATTAGTCGGCAATTGACACTCAGGCCGACGTCACATACAGCGGAATTTGGTTAAAAGCGGAACGGAGCGTAATTTGAAAGTTGAATTTAAACCAATCAGATAAAAACTAAAATAGGAATTGACATGTGTAATGACACACAAGTACAACTGAACTAACTAAACCAAAGTAAAAACAGAACTAACTTGAATTAACCAAAGACAAAGTAAAACTCAACTGACCTCCGCAAGAGAGCCAACCAATAATCTAGGAGATATGGACAAAGCCAACAACTGCCGATATTTCCCTCAAAATGCTCCTGTTTTTTGGCCGGAAGTCCGCAATTTTTAAGGGTTCTATGACGTAATGTTGTCGTCAGCGCAAGACACACAAGAGTCATAACAACTTAAGCGGCGGCCACACGCACAAGCTTTACCTCGCGCTAACTTGCGCAAACCGGTTTGTATCGGGAAGTCTTTGCGTGTGAACGGGAAGACGGTAGCTCGGGCAGTCAAAAAAGCGCGGCCTGTGCAATCGTCGCGATGTCAAAGATTCAGTGTGCACAAATTTGGTTTGCGCGGTAAAACCTGTGCGTGTGGACGCAATTCTCGTCGTGTCGTCGTGTCTTCAGTCTCCAAAAATATTTCAGAAATAATATGTCAGACGTACGGAATTTTTCGAAACAATTCCTAACAAAATGTATTCAAACCTACACATCTTTTCCGTGTCTGTGGAAAAGTAAATCAAAAGAGTATTTCGACCGCAATTAAAGAAATATTGCATACGAAAACATGACTAATTAAAGAAGGTGCAATTTCTTGGTCCATTTTGTTCTAAAGCGTCTATTAACTTTTTTCTTTAGCAGTAAGCAATACCAGAATAACAACAAATCGTCCCCTAACATTATTGATATCTATTTTTTTCCAACAACTTCTTCGAAAAGCGTTGGCCAAAGACAAATTAAATACTGAGGTTTGCGCGAGCTTTCTTGTACCATGTGGACAGTCTCGCGACTGGGCAATTTTTTGCGCAAACTATACCGTGCAAGTAAGTTGCTATCGTGTGGCCGCCGCTTTATGGTACGTCTCCATGTGCGGATATGGCGTATATTGCGAATTTAATATATGCATCATGCATCGTTCTACGCGGACCTCTAAAATCATATGGCAAATGTCAAAGATTAAGATACCTTTTTTTTGTTAACCTAAACTCATAATTATTTAGATTCATTACTTCTTCCATGGCAATTGTTTCTTCGATAAACGTTACACGCGGTGACTGTTGAGCTTTAGCAGCAGCATGTAATATATGTATAATGGTATGAATGAGTGCAGGAATAGTTCCATTAAAGCGGTACTCAATGACCTAGAAGATATGGACAAAGCCAACAAATGCGAATATTCCCGTAACGGGACTTTTAGGTTCTCATGATGTAATGTTGTCGACAGCGCATGTATACAAGGGTCATAGCAACTTAAAGTCGGACCGGATATTGATTGTGTCGATTGTTTTTGATTTCTATTAGGTTGGAAGTTAAGTTTTAGAAACACTTGGAGCTAAGTCAGCCAAGGGCTAGAATCCCTAACGCTCTAGATAGAAGATGGGTAAAAGTTCGATATTCCATTGGATTGGAAATAAGAAATAATAAAAGTAATGACAGTGACAACTGTTTTGCAATAATATCGTCATCTGTTATAAAGGGGGACCAAAACTGTAAAACAGGAGGGGGTCTTCAGATTAGCTCGATGGCCGAACTTGATATTGATTGTCAATTGTTTTGTTAGATTAGAAGTGTTTTAGAAAAGTTTGGAGCTAGGTCAGCTAAGGGCCAGGAACCCTAGCGCTCTAACTAGGAGATAGATATAAATTCGATTGGATTGGAAATAAATTACGTCACATGTAATACGTTATGACGTCACCGAGACGGTCACTTCCCGCGAATATCGTGGCCATTTTTAGGGTTCCCACTAAAAAGCGTGGCTAAAACTGCAAAACACGAGGGATCTCCAGATGTAATATACTAGCTCGTTGTAGCCAACACCTAAGCGTTGGCACTAACATTCTTTAAACTTAAATTATGAATGCGACCCGAAGGAATAAATATAGAAAATAGACAATTTTGGTGTTTTTTTAATATTTCTTGGTACAAATATAAATTATCCGCATTTTTTTTGCTTTAAACTACGTAGTTTGATGCCCTCTTCATCGTAAGATTCAAAAAAGCTTCGAAATTCGTTAATGCTTAATCCCGACCAGCACCTTAATTAGCTAGTTGATTCAAGCGGATATGGCCGCCATTTTCATGTGACTCACTTCTAAAACACGAGGGTCTTTCCATAAATCTTAGCTAGTTGGCCCAGGCGCTGAGCGCGACGGAACTGCTATTATCGATAGTTAAATATTAATCGATAACTCTGCCTCTTGCCTTGCACATGCACATTTTGTTTATATATTTATATTTACATGATTTACGTTTAATTTCAATTAAATTTTTATTATACAAGCTTTTATTTTCTATGTCAGTATTTGTAGTATTCCATATAATCCGTTATAATGAGTTGTATAGTAATCTGATATGTGATTTAATAATGTAATAATAAGAATTCTATTGGCAATATCTAGTGCAAATCCTTTAAAATGTTCCTATCATTCCTATTCCTAGGTCCTAAAGATAATATGTAACATCTAGAAAGTCTTGAAAGGTTTTTAAAGTCGGTTACTAAAGACTCCCTTTCAGGAGTCTGGAGCTCTTAGGATGCACCATATTCTATGGTTGGGAAAGCAGAAATGGTTACCTCAGGACACTATCTTACATTTTAAGGTTGGTAGCTCACATACCAGTAATTAAACTCTATTACTGTACCAATTTTATGAAATTCAACATCAGTGTTTTAACATGTTTATTTTATCATTTTCAGATTTTCATGCTGTTGATAGATTTCTTTGGATGAAAAATGTTTATGGGTTTCCCAGTTTCAAAGAAGATTATAGTCGCTTTAGTGCTATTAGCAACTGTTTCCTTCTACATTAGCTTCTTATTTAACTCCTGTCTTGTATCCAACATATCAAAAAGTATACCCAAGGTAAGTACCCTCGTCTTCTTAATTACTGAAGACGGAATGAATAGAATATCTAAAGCATTCCCTTAGTTGGGTGTTTCGTAATTTATACTTGAGCATTAAAACTTGTCAGCACCTTAAAGTCAGATGAACACTGTGTTTTGCTATGACTTATAGATAGTTAGCACCAATAAATTATTCTGCTTAGAAAATTACCCATTTGCTGGTATTAAGCAGCTAGAAAGGGTGTCTTGCAAAACATGTCTCCTTACTCTAGTTCTAAGCTACTGCTACTGTACAAATCTTCCCTACTAGATGGCGAGCATCCTGAAGTGTGCTTACAAAGCCCATCTGATGACAAAGCAATTCTAGATATATTTCTATTTTTTTGCCTTGCATATTCTATTTATTACATTGCTTAAAATTAATATAAAAAAATAATATTTATCAAATAAAGGAGCAAATCGAGTATTAGAATGTCAAGAAACATCACGAAGCATTGCAGCCTTTGCTTTCACATATTTTAGTTTTCTATTACAACTGAGACTTCCAAGTTTCATCATAGATATTAAGATTCTTGCCACTTACTCTTCTCCGCATGTTTTGCAATAAGTCGCTTGTCTTTTACACACTATTACTATATCATACTTTTAGTGGAATCATAACCCAATAGTTGTCAACGAAGTTCCATTGGTTCAGTATTCAACGTCTGTACGCGTTGTGTCGCTACTAGAAGGAAATGAATCAGACATATCACCAAAGTACAGATTGCTCAAAGAGCAAGGACTACGGCCTGAGAGGCAACTGCCAAGTGCTTTAATCATTGGTAATTATAATTATTGATATATTATGAAGAGAGAAAATTTTATCAAAATCTTAGAGTATTGGTACTTTCAATTTTTTCAAGTCAAGTTCACCCCTACCTGAAGTTAAACTCCAGATTTTACATATATTACATTGTTTACTTGCCAAAGTTTAAACTAAACTTCTAAAAGTCGCCCTATGGAGGGCTCAAATGAAACATTAAAATTCAAAGCTAGTAAACTTTTGGAATTTGGTTACTTCTGTCTTCAGGGCAAAAGAGAGAAATATGCCAAACTTTTGCTTATGTTTTTTTTTCAATCCTTTGTGACACTTAACATAGGTAAAGAAACATAAGTCAATTTTGTTTCGCACTGGTTATGGTTCTGGTTGACATAAAAATGACAGACCAGCTGATTTTCAACAAACCACTGTCATTTTTATGTCAATCAGAACCAGAACCAATGTGAAATGAAATAGTAATTTACGTCACAAGTTCAGTAGGTGACTTGTTAAAGCACGAGGTTTTTACGGACGACGCGACTTTAGGAGCCGAGTCTGGAAAGTTATACGAGTACTGTAAGTACACCTAATGGACGTGTATCGTACAATATTTTATTTCATACTGTTTTTATTATTTAGAAATTAAATGAAAAAATGACCACATAAGAATTAGAATTATTGACATTTGGTGGTGTCTGTATTGTTGTCACTGTCAAAATTCATAATTCGAGAGCTATAGCATAATGATTTAAAATTACACTATTTATGGTACCAAAATAAACTTTTGAAAATATGCAGCTACTAGTTTTAAAACTTTATTATCACAAATTATTTTTTATTAAAATTATTACTACATACTTGTAATAGATGTTTCTCAAATTCTTTCGAGAAGTCTTTTTCTAATGGGGAAAATGATGGAGACGTCAGCATTAAATGATGTTTTTTCAAATATATGTAGTACTCTGAAATAAGTCAGTGCTGCTGGGCATTGGGGAGATTTTTGAATACCACTGAATAACTTAGAGGCTCGTTTCGAATATCAGGAATTGATGGTTGATTTGATTTAATGGTTTAATTTAATGACAAGTAATAGCAAACGTCGTAACTACTGCGCACAAATTTTGACGTCGCCAACTGAGCATTTGACAAAATCTTAATCAAATTTAAATAACGTAATATTTTATACGGTAGCTCTCAAGCATCGGTTGCCTAGCAATCTTTACAGGACTTGTCCGGTAAAGTTCCATTTACCGGACTCAAATCGATGCATGTAGGACACATATACTGGACAGTATGAAATAAATTATTGTTAAGTATCTTTTTGCAGTGGATGCAGTGTCAGAAAGACTCCCGCAGTCATTTGAAAGTTTAATATATTAAATTTTATAGCACTATTTACCTGTTAAGTGTTGAGGAGAAAAGCAGGATAGTTATTATGTTTTCTTATTTACATGTTATATAAATTTTAATTAGTGTCATGTTTTATAAGGTTGTTATCTCATTCTGAAAAATATGACAATTTAGTAAGAACGTTGGCGTTCTTTAACAAAAGATAAAAACATTCTATCTAGTCTAGGGTGCTTATTTATCTATTTTTTTCTCACAATTTGTTTTTAATGTTGTTAACAGCAAACAATTTACCTTAGGTGTTAAAAAGGGAGGAACTCGAGCCTTGTTAGAATTCATTCGCATTCATCCTGATGTTCGAGCAGCTGGAAGTGAAGTTCACTTCTTTGACAAAAACTACAACAAGGGCTTTCAATGGTATAGAGGTCACATGCCTCCCACCCTTGAGGGACAGCTCACTATAGAAAAAACTCCATCCTATTTTATAACCAAAGAAGCACCGAGGAGGGTACAAATGATGAATCCGTCTACAAAATTATTGGTAGTTGTTCGAGATCCCGTTACGAGGTAAGTTTTGTCCAAGTACACACATTAAATATCTTTAAACATTTATTTTTGTTTACATAATTTAATAATGGGAAAGTATGTAGTGAACTCAGTTTCTGTTGTACAGAAGGATGAAATGTATCAAATTTGTAAAACATATTGTAATTTGTTGCAGAAATATTGTTTATGCAAAATGTTAGTTTGTTTGTCTCAAAGAGTCTGATAGAAATGGCTCGTGTTCATTTTGTCATGTTCCGTCTACTAGATGAATTTTATTCCGAAATTAGCCATAATAAAAGATATTTTGCAGGTCCATTTCGGATTATACTCAAGCGGTTTCCAAAAGACCAGACATGAAACGGTTTGAGGAATTGGTGTTTGTAAACGGAACAGTGGGAAGCATTGTGGACACATCTTGGGGTCCGATAAAATTAGGTCTCTACTACAAGTATCTCACCAGATGGCTCAAATTTTTTCCTCTGTCACAGTTGCTGTTTATCAGTGGCGAACGGTTAATATTAGATCCGGCTATCGAACTGAAAAGAGTCCAAGACTTTTTAGGTTTAAAGCGTGTAGTTACCGAAAAACATTTTTATTTCAATACGACAAAAGGTTTTCCTTGTTTGTTCAAAAGCGAAGGTCACAGCGCACCCCATTGCCTAGGTAAAACTAAAGGTAGGAATCACCCATACGTCGATGCCGTGGTGCTGCAAAGGTTAAGGGACTTCTATAGACCATTTAATATGAGATTTTATCAAATGACTGGAATTAATTTTGGGTGGGCGTAAACTTTAATAAATTGAGTCAGGTATTATTCAACTTCCTATTCTTATTCAATAGTAATCTTAATTTTTGTCCTTAATAACTTGTATAACAAGCGTGGTCATAAATATTTTCTTTACATACCTAGGTTGTAATAATTGACGAAAAACAAGACGTTGGGTAACTCCGGTGTAAAAGAAACAAAAAACCACCTAATTATGCTCTTTAAATCTCACACTCAGTTAATTTTCTTAATATCCACCTTGTAGAGACTAATTTAGTAATTATACTGCGAACAAAATGCCAAATCGATATTATGGTATAATATAGAATCTTAATAAGGTCAACATTTTTATTGCCGTCCAATAATTGTTCTTTTTAAGTGGTAACATTCATCACTACAAAAATGCATATCATTTGAGAGTTGAGAAAAAGCGAGAAATACGTAATTTTAAGAATTTAAGCGTCGTTTAGTTATTAGGGAATATTATTATTTAATAATTGGTTATTTTTTGCACAGAAGTTTGCGATTTGTTGCCCTTGTACAGAGAGCGCTATATACACAGTTTTTGGTGGAGAAAATCTCCGAGCATTAGATGACCCCCTATAAGAGTGTTCAAAAACACAGAATAAGTTCATTTGAGGTCATTATAATCAAATTTATATTACATCTTTTTTTTTTCACTGACTGCAATAGTTTACTTCGAGATAGACTCTTCAAGAACGCTATCAGTGCCAATATTTAATCAACCTTTCTGCTATGTTTTGCAAATTATCCTCTAGTTATCTTAATGTTGCTTTGTTTTTCTTGCAATCCTTTATCGTAAGAAGCGGGCGTTACACTTTTGCTGACCCACTGAGATGGCGCATTTCAGAATAAACCGACACGGATGAACGCTATGTATGCCAATAAATGTTACCCTTTTCCAGTCTTTTGTGAATTATCCTTTGCTATCTTAGATGAATGTTGCTTTTGTTTTTCTTGCAATTCTTTGCCGTAATAACGCGGTGAATTGCACTTTTGCCGACCCACTGGGACCCTGCATGAATCAGCTCGTCAGAATAAACCGTAAACAGACACAGACTCGCCAAACAATGATGAATTATTAGATACATGTGTCATATTATAGTAGTTAATAGGCATAAACTAACAAGTAACCCTTTTCCCATAAAAGTTGAAATATTTACTTATAGATGTTTAAAATAAAATTTGAAATATCTCGGAAAATATCTCCTTTTTAGAGATATATCATTTTCACAGTCAAAAGGTTATCAGAGCTATTCAACATTGTAACTACCCTATATTTAGAGAATATACACTTTTTACTTAATCTTTTGCCTCATCTTTCAAAACATCTTCTTGAAAAACGATTTTATTCCGTTTTCCAATGAAGAGTTAGTAAACTCAGTTAGAAACGTTGTTTCGGTCTAACGTAACTAAATTCTTCATCTGAGAGCTAGAGCAACATGAGACTTTATATGTTGGCAGCTTTATACGTTGGCAGCGTTTGAGTTAAAATAGCCAGTTCAATATGCAACTATTAAATATACGGAATTCCTTAGATTGAGACCATACTTAAATTTATACATATAAGGTAAGTTCAGATTGCTCAATTTAATTAGGAAAAAAAATTAGAAACATAGCTTAAATATTAAGTAGGTATACCTATTTGCTATTTGTAGTGCTTAATATGTACTTAAAAAAAGATATCCAACTAACAAATTTTTGATTTTAGGTGTGTATAAGTTTTGAATTGTTGTTTTTCATTGTTACTGCTTTGTATTACCAAAGTATTTTCAAAATAATGTACTTATTAACGTCTGTGACACCTCATTGAATTGAAAGTTATGAAATTTAATATTTAGTTTTCCTGTTAGTTTTTTTATTGTATTGTTGTTATGAAGTGTTATTATTTGTGTTTATTGTGTTGTTTCGTCATTATTCCAGTTTATAAAATAAAAGTTATAAAATATTCATGGCGAAGATATTGTTTGACTATTCTGTTCAAATGATTTCCCGGAGCAGCCACACATGTTCGGACTAGTCGGTTCCATAAACCTTTTTCTTAGTCTCAGCTTCTCCTTTGGAGGTTGCTGATCATCATGGCTATTAGAACTTCAGAGGCAGCCGTCCGAAACAGTTCGACAGATGAGAGGTCAAACCAGTCTCGCAGGTTACGTAGCCAGGAATCTCTACGTCGACCAACGCTTCTGGGTCCCACGATCTTCCCCTGCAGAATTACATATTTTGAATTACGCATAACATGCACAAGAAACTCTAGTTTTCTTCTCTTAATTGTGAAAAGAATTTCCATTTCCTTGACCATTCTTTCCAGAACTTGTTCGTTGGTAATGCGGTCCATCCAGGAGATTTTTTAACATTCGGCGGTACACCCACCACTCAAACGATTATGTTCTTTTTGGATATTACTAGCATTTTTGTTTTACTGATATTAATGTTTAGCCTATAATCTTCCCTAACTAATGTTACTTTGTCTACCAGTCTCTGCAGATATTTGAGGCAGTTTGCTTGTACAGCATTGTCGTCAGCGTACCTGATGTTGACAGTTCTACCATTGATTGCTATATCCGCCAGCGCCTCTTCCAATGCCTCCCAAAAAACAAACTCCGAGTAAATATTAAATAGCATCCGAGAGAGAGCACCCCTGCCTGACTCCCTTCAGAATACTAATTTGTTCTGTCAAAGCATTGTCATATTTCATTCTAGAAGTTTGTTCCCAGTAGAGATTTGATATTATTCGGACATCGCGGTAATCAATGCCAAGTCTTTGGAGTATATCCAGAAGCTTTTCATGCTTATTGACATTGTCGAACGCCTTACTATAATCTATGAAGCATATGTAAAGGTTTACAGCTCAGTTTACATCTCGGCATCTCTGAGACAAGATATTCAAAGCAAAGATGGCCTCTCTCGTACCCATTTCATTGCGAAATCCAAATTGTGTATCTAATGTTTACGCCTCACATTTTTTGTATATTCTAGTATGTGTAAGCATATGTAAGATGCCTAGATGCCTATGTAAGATGCCACGATATGTAAAATGCCTAGTAGGCATCTCTGAGAGAAGACATTCAAAGCAAAGATGGCCTCTCTCGTACTCATTCCGTTGCGGAATCCGAATTGTGTATCTGATGTTTCAGCCTCACATATTTTGTATATTCTAGTATGTATAATTTTTATAAAGATCTTCAGGACCTGACTCATCAAACTTAATAGTCTGTGATCATCACACTTTGACGTTCGAGATTTTTTCGGGATTGGAACAAAGGTGGGAAGCAGCCATTCTCTAGGAATTACTCCTGATGTATAAGTGCTATTGAATAAATCCACTATGACACTGATTGAAAGCTCATCTAGCAGTATCTAGACCTCACAATGCACCTCATCTGGCCCTACTGCTTTACCGGATTTTGAGGGCATACTCTACTTCTTCCTTCGTTATTTCTGGAGCCCTCTCTGATATAGTTGAGTTGAAACAGTTGCTGCCACAGTCTCAGTCTGGCAGCGAAGTCAGCAATCAGTGCACCCTTTTTATCTTTCACTGTACCAGTTTTCTTCTCTCACACCACACTGGTGACTTCTTTTATTTTTTATGTAGCCCGAAACTGTCGTACTTCTGTTCTAATTCTTCAATTTCCTTGCACCTTTCAGACCTCCTTTGCTATTCTTATTTTACTTCTAATTGTGTTCAGTATCTCCTTGTACTTGGTGTTATCCCTGCTTTTGCATCTCCTTTCTTTCATCACTGCCAAAATGTCCTCTGTCATCCATCTCTGCCTAGTTCTGTTCTTGTCCTTACCAATGTTTTCTTGTTGTGTTATTATTGATTCTTTAATTTTGGTCCACTTTGCCTCTTCACCCAGATCACCAACATTTTGGATAAACCAGAACGGCTTAACTATGACCAAACGCTACGCTTCTTTGACGTGAACTACACTTAGTTAAAGAGGGAAACTTTCAGCTTGAACAAAATTAATAAAAATAAAACGAGATGGTTTTCAAGGACTTATATAAAAGGCAAATTTACATGGTTTAATGTATAAAAAGCTACATCATCAACACAAGAGGCAAATATTTTGGGCTGCTCATTAATACCTTTGTGGTTTAGGGCATTGTTTTCACTGAAAACATAAATCAATTTATAACTTCAATTCTGAAGAAATATTGCACTAAAACACTTACCAAATGAACAGACTAAAGTCCGGTTCAAATTTATTTACATTTTTTGGGTTAAAAATATAATAGTCTGGTTTTTCCTCAATATTGAGATTTGATTTGTTCACTGGCATTACTTTCCTCATTTCTTCAAATACTCTGCACACATAATTGAACTCACTTGAGGTAAATGATTCATTCTTTATATCACTGGTGTTGTAGTCTTCCTGCAGCTGCTCATCAATGGCGGCTATTTCTATGTCGTTTTCGACAGGTTGATATTGGCATTTTCGCTTATTTGGAATTTTATAATCCGATGATTCCAAACCCCTTTTCACTGCCCTACTTTTAGTATAAGACAATTTGTGTTGAAATTGATCAAATCGTACTATTTTGTAACCCAAAAGTGATAATTTTCTATACACTTGGTAATTACTCAAATTAACATTGGTTGCATTCAATATCAGGTTATAGACGTTTTGAACACTCAATGTCGTTTTATTTATTTTTAGTTCTAGCCTGTTCTGCAAATGAAATGAGTTGTACTTGTTATTAGCTTTTTTCTTGTAACACGCTATAATCAAAGACACTTCATGTAACTATGTATTGTCTTTGCTATAGTTAAACTTTTCCAAGAAAAGTCAATTTTACTAATGTGTCATCGACTCTTAGAGACATTTTTCCGTTGCTTATCAATTTATTTGTAAGCTGTGTATACTATAACATGCCTTACTGATGATATGACTATAATTTCATATAGGATAACTGTCTATGCATGGAACTGAATGTCAAAAGTAGCATTAATAGATAGCAGTCGTCCATTGTACATAAATATTAAACATTATTCACTAAAGTTGGCAATGTGGTACTAAACTTACCATTTCTAGAAGATATAGCACTTCTTCAGGGTATAAAAATATACCATCCTTATTTTGAAAACCACAATACTTCAATAAATTTTTAGTAACTCTTTTCACTTCAGCAATATTCTTTTTCTCAAGCCAAATAGATAAAATCCGAGTGGACCTAAAAGAAAAAAATAAATAATGCTTACCTACCTATTAATGTAATTAATAATAAGATGTTCATTGCTTCTAACGAATATTATTAGTTTTTCTTGTATGCACTGTATATCTTCAAATTATATTGAATCAGTTTAGATATACTTACCGCTTCTCTACTCTTTCCTGATTTAATAATCCTCTTAAAAGTTCTTGAGATTTTTTAACAAGTTCTTGATCTTCTTCTGTCTTCACCATAAGAAAAAATTTTTGTACAGGAAAATTTACCTTAACAATGGGATTTTTATGACACTGAATGCATTTTGCAGTGCTAAAAATTATTACCATTTGGTATATAGTATAATACGTAAAGATACTCACTCAAATGAATCTTTATAAATTACGTTATTAATACACTAATGGACACAGAATCCCTGGCAAACAAAATTTTATAATTGAGTCATAAAACATTTATAGCACAATAAGCCTTTCTTGTAGCAGTCTGATATAAGTTTTTGTTATGTCCAACATGATACCTAGTTATTTGCATATCAGTAGCGCAATGTGAAATTAATTCTTGAGAAACTAGCTTAAGAGCGGCAACGATAGTTTGCTCTGAATTATAGGCACAAGATATTGCACGTTTCTATCTTACAGCGTTTTTGGGAGATGGGTCTAAAGCGCTCTGAGAGTATTATTACCATCATTAAATTCTTATTGAGGAAATAAATGAGAGACATACTCTCAGAACAGTCACTTAAAAATGCTATTAGTTTTCCATAGAAAGAAGGAAAGTTTGGTGAATCCCATACTGACAGTTTATGAGATCTCACTCTATAAGAAACCTATGAAAGACCGGTTTATTATCATCCAAAACTAGAAGTCCTATGTTCTTAACTGAATCACTGTGTTCTTAACCAAACCTTATATAGCTTAAGCCCCTTAAGAAAAAGATATAATGTAATGCTACTACAAAGAGAAAAACCTGCATGAAGATTCGTCACTTGAATGAGGTATTAGCTTTGTTCCAACCCACCAAGAAACCGTTCCAGAATGGTGCAAAAATCATTCTGCACAACTCGCTAATATAAATTTAAAACTGAAATAAACAATATGTTTGTCCAGAGTGGTTTTGCAAGCGTTTTGGGATGATTCTTTGGCAGTTTGGACAAACTTATAAGGTGCCCGAATCTCTCTGAGAATCTAAAATAATAATTTCGATTTGAAATTTTTATTAGAGTGAGTTGGCCAGAATGATTTTGAAATGGTTCTGGAATGGTTCCCTGGAGGGTTGGAGCAAAGCTATAATGAGACACACAAATTTGGCGGATTTGGCTAAAAAATGTTTACTTCCATGGAATGTTCACAATCAAAACAAAATTTGACTTGATTGACGCCAATGCAAGTATGTTTTTATTTAAACATTTTTTACTATTCTGTATACTTACAGTTGATTTATTAGCTCCATTTCTATTATTGTTTTTCTTTCTTTTATGAATATGACCTAACCTTAAACCTTAATCAACACCGCCACTTTAGCCAAGGACGCTAGACTGACAGGACGGCGCAATTCCCTCTTTTTCTGTACCCGCGGCGTGACGTCACTTTAGTGCTCTGGTGAGATATATCATTAAGAGTTTATTCCGCGGACGCATAGTTTTTTTACATATGCTGTGCTTCTGTTTATCCTGTATTGGTTTAAATAATATTTTAGAAGTGTTGATAAGTATGAAATGGTCTATAAATTAGTAATAATACAAATAGTTATAATTTCAAAGGTAGGTTTATTACTTTGATGCAGACCGGGTTGCAAGCAACAATATTCAATACTCCATAAGCAACTACGAGTTTGGAATACTTACACTTATACTTAGCATATTAATGTAACGTCACATTGTCTTGATGTCTAGATAAGTTAGTATTGATTAGTATTGATAATACTGCTACAAATACATAATGCCACTAGAAAAGATTTTCTGAATATTTTGAATAATGTTGTTCTCGTGCTTGAAGATCTCAGTGGCTTCATTAGTTAGTGTCGGATACTGTACTTCGTTGAAAAAGATATCGCGACTTTCCGAAAGAGTGGTCTGCTACTGCTGACTTCTTTTATACCAGCCTGCAAACCTCATGGACCCAGCACAGAAAACACTTGATAACAGAATCTATTCAATTAACAATTTATTTAAATTTTGGTATCTTTCGTCTCTAAAGTCGTCAAAATTCAATGTAAAGGCGGCGTGCAATAAATATTGCTCGTGGTGCGTTACTAATTGCTGGTTGCTTTAGAGCAAGAGCCAGCCGCCTAGGTACTTAATACTGAATGTAATACTTACTTATCCAAAAGTTAATTACAAAAGTCTCTTTCATAATCATTTGCAGTAAAATGCTAAGAGCATGGCATATTGCCGAGGTACCTGGATTGAATATATCAGTTCGCTGGTCAAGGTGAATCCACTTGTTGCTTATTTTAAGTGAAAGAGCATCTTTTCTTTTTGTGAAAAAATGAAAGGATCTTTGTCTGCCTTCTTTCTTCTACTTTAGTTTGTTGTTTTTACATTCAGGAACAGCACAAATCTGACCAGGTATTGTGTACTCGTATGTTTACTAAATCACAACCCAATCGGCACAATCACAACAACAAGGGAAAGATTCAAAAATTAGAATACGATCATAAAAAAAACGAATAACCCACGCCCGCGAATAATCATCGAGATGTCAAATCAAATATTCACATTCACACCGTTTTCAGGTGACCCCTCTAGAGCGCCCTGAGACTATTTCCGTCCTTACATTCTTATTCAGAAAACAAACGACGGGAATAGTCTCAGAGCGCACGGGGCTCGGGAAATAATGACGTCATTATCGCTCCCAAGTCCGCACTAAGCTGACGTCACGATTTTGGGCTCATGTTGTTTAAATGGCAGTGGACCGTCCTGTACTGTTTACTGTCCTTGCACTTTAGCCACTTATCTGCCGGAAAAGTCCATCCAGCAGTGTTGCCAAATCGAAAATTTAAATCCGCTAATTTAATTTACCAAAAACGCTCCCAGGGAGCGCTCGTATCACTGAAGATCGAGTTATGCGTGATTCAAATGCACAGCATAACATAATTAATAGCATTTTGGTCTTGACGTTCAAGAGCAATAGAGTAAGTCTATTCTCTACTCTCTGAATCAGATTTTAAAGTTAGAAATGTTCGCAAATTGCTCTACAGCTACCACAGCAACAAGCCGAAAATTCTATAACACAAAAATTAAATGACAAATCTTATCAGTTTTTACTTTGAAACTTTTTATTCAAAATTTTTTGTTTACACCATCAAGCTAGTATTTTACATCTGAAAAAACTATCCTGTTTTATAGTTTTGGCCCCACCTTTTTTTAGCAGCGGGCACCTAAAAAATGGCGGTGAAATTCGCCGCGGAACCATAAACTGAAAATTATTCAAAATTTTTTTTGTGTGACATTTATATAGAACTTTCACCCCCCTTGTAAATGTTTCATCATCTTTTCAATTTTCAATGATGAAAATAAAACGAAGATATTTGTATTTTGAACTAAAAGAAATTTGCAATAAAATTGTAAGAATTTTAGTAAATATTTAGTAAACATTTTTGAAAAAGGTAGAAATCTAGAAGACGAAAAAATTAGTCAACATTTTTTTGTCTCTGTGTAAATTTTATGGAACTTTTACCCCCCCTTGTAAATGTTTCATCATCCTCACACTGAAGTTTGTAAAAAGAGTTTAAAAAAAAACGTTACAGAAATAATTAAAAATAAACGACACTTTTGCTCTCTTCAATGTGGTATTTTCATATTTAAAATTGGAAGTTTCGTTTTTCATCCATCATCAAATTATTATTTTTTAAATATAGTCTAGGATTTTTTATATTGTATTCTGAATTTCCTTGCAATTCTGCATTGCAATTCAGCATGCATTTCGAATCAGAATTCAGAATTGATAATGATTCCATAAAAACGAAAAGTCGGATTTTAAATAGGAAAATAGCGCGTTGAATAGACCAAAAAGTGGCTGAAAGTATCTTTTATTTTTAATTATCTCTTTAAATTAAGACCAGAAAAAAATAAAAAATCTTTTCCAAATTTTATTTTTTACGAATATTGAATACTGTTAGAAAGACGATTTTAGAAAAAATAACTCAGACGTCACAAAATATGACGGGAAAATAAATTGAAGCAGCAAACATAAAAAAGTTGCTAAATGAAACCAAATTAAATGAGCGGAACAAAAAGGTATCGAAGAAAAAAATAATGAGAAATAAAGTAAACGAAAAATAACAGCTAAAACTTTTTTATAATTGAAAATATAAACACATATTATTAAAAAAAAAAATACGATTTATTGCTACAAACAAGGAATAGAAAATATGAAATAAATGCAAATTGAGAAGCAAAAAACATATACGCTCATTAAGGAAACAAGAAGAATTAATAAGAACAATACCACAAAATATTACAAAAAAATTATATAAAAACAATAAGTGGAAAGGCTACATTAAATTTGGGATAAATTACAAAAACAAGTCATAGTTTTAGAATGTTTTATGTGGAGAGTAAATAAAAAAGGAGGTAAGACAATTTAAGAAGCAAACATTTAGGATTATTAAAAAAGAAACAAAATAGAATTAATGAGCGCAATAAGTGAAAATATGTGATAAAAATAAACGAATGAAAATTATAAGTGGAAAAAAACACTATATTAAATATAAATAAAAATAATGATTTAAATATAAAAACACTGTATTAAGTAACTCCATCGAGTTCAAAAAGCGATTTCCCCATGACTCAAACGGAGTTTAAAAGTGTAAAATACGAATTCGCGTAAATCAGAACGGCGTAGCCAAGATTGGTCTCGCGACAAAATCCGAACTTTTCTTTTCCTCCCCTGTCAGGTAGTGACTCTATGGAGTTCAAAGAGGACATCTAAAAAATGTAGGCGATATCCGCCAGAACTGACGTCACTTGACATCTTATGTCAAATCATTAGAAATCGTGATTCATCAATTGTTGTACTGTGACGATAAAATTACAACACGAGTCTTGGGTACTTTAAAAATGGCGGACGCATCGATTTAAAGTTCCCGCTTCATCACATCAAGGATGAAATGCTCCGAAATGGTGCGGCTTAGCTCGAATTGGCAACACTGCGATCCAGTCTCAGCATGGAATCCTTCTCCTGACACCATTCCTTTTCGCTAGGGCTGGCAAACCCTTATCGATATTGTACAAAACACTATATATTTAGTATTTTCATATGAGTTCATGAGGGGCATTTTGGCAACTCTGTAAGCAACTTTTCGAAGTTTTTAAGCTTTTTAACTTATGAAAGTTTTTTCGGTTTTTCGGTTTTAACAGCCCCATGTTTTACAACACGTTTAAACAGCCCCATGAGGCCCTAAACTCTTAATGCACATATGGTTGCAATATTTTTAATTTTCGTCGAAGAGCATTTCTTTTGTTAGTTTTTGGGAAGGCACTTTCACAATTTCTTGGGAATTCCGACCATGGAATATGAAACCCTACAATTGCCCTTCTTCTTTAACTGACGAAGGCGCCCTTTTAATGGTTTATGGCGTTTGAAAGAATTCCAGACCTGTGCGTGACCCGAACAATAGTTTAGTAATTAAAGTAATTTCGCGAATATCGTTAATTGAAATTAATGTCCGACCGGTCTATTATTTCAAAATAATTGACTTCTATCAAAGTCATTTATATTAAAAATGTAACGCCCTAGGGCACATAAAGAAAAAATAGTAATTGGATAAGTAAATCATTTCTAAATCAAAACAATCATTGTTGTGTTGCCAAGTTAAATGCCTGGTTAGGTATAGGCACCTGTAATTCATATCAGAACATAATACATACAATTTAGTTTTTTTTAAGTACAAGAAGTCTTTGGCGAAGATAACGCCTGCTACACTATCGATCTCATGCGTTATTATCCATATAATGCCCTAGGTATATTAATTACTATAAAAAATAAAATCTTATTCTCGCATCAGGTAGAGCTTTTAATTTCTCATCCTTTGAATGTAAATTCGAGAAATTTATGTCTTAATTGACTGGGCCAGGAAATTAACGGTAAGTTTAAATAAAAAGATTTAATTGTCAATTAAACTATGTCATGTGAGATCATTTTAAAGAGCATCCTTTATTCTATCCAGTGATCACATTTTCAATCCCCTTTTTCCAACAGATTTTTCAGAAAAGTTCATTTTCTAAATTTATGCCCGCAACGTCGAACGCGCCATACAGTGGCCACTGCCACTAGCAAAGAGGTATCGATTTTTCTGCGGTACCCGTTCGGGGATGAGAAGTACCGAGAGGGTGGTTCCGAGGATATTTGTTTGTAGTTGGATTCTTTCACCTACACGCTACTTGTCGAGGCACTCGCGCCATTATTTTCAATTGATTTAGTTAATGTTTACTTCATTTTATTAATAAGTATAATAAACAAAATTATATACTGTTTGAAAGGTGAAAATTTACTAAAAATGCAACCAATTTTACAAGTTGAAATATGTCATCCCACTTTCCTAATAAATTTAAGGTCAAATTAAATCCAAAAGTTCAATTCAGGCAGGTATCCGAGTAGAATATCTGTGACAGCGACATGTTATTAAATTTGGAGAAGGGGGTGACGCGGCGACATGACAAACCTCTGAGAACTAGTCTAGTCCCTACTCCCCAAGATCTGTCAACTTTATAGGTTACCTCATTAGGCAGAAAAATAAAGAAAGAGCTATTTTGACGTCATGAGAATTCACGGCTGACAATTTTATAATGATTTAAATTAGTGATTTGTCAGAGATGCCTTATTTTTTGAAAATTTAAGCATTTAAATGTTAATTTTCGGCAAGAATTCTTAATTATTATAAATTTAGGGTTTATTTAGACTTACTTTACACCAGGCAAAGTAATAGTTTCATTCAGAATACTTCTTAAATATCGGAAATAAACTTCACAAAACGGCTAAGAAAATAGGGTTAGAACATATATGATATAGTTCGGCAGTTCGGTAAATCCATCCAAGCGCTCCGGACACAGACCATTTCCCAAAATCTTAACAAGCTAGAGTGAGATAGACTGATATCCGGAGCGCTCGGGATATAATTACCAAACTCAACTAGTACAAAGCAGAGTATTTATAAAAATGAACTTCACTCTTAATATAGCAATAATGTAGGAAATAACTTCTAGGTTTCAGAACACAAAAATTCCAAAAACCTTAACAAAACTCAATTTTAATAAAAAAAAATTAACCCACGCTTTACAAAAGCATTGGGGGAATGGCAGAAATGAAGTCTTGTGACGGTGGCTGACGTATACAGATGATTCTCTCTCTAAAAAATGAGGTAACCTGTAAAGTTAACTGATCTTGCCTACTCCCAAGCCTACTCCCTACTATCGCTGATGAATGGTTTGATGACTGATGAGAGATCAGTCAATTCTATTGCTTGTTGAACTGGTAAGATCGAAGGGAAATTGCATCATAAAGGCAAATTATCAGTTCACTTCACTTCGAGTTTGATTTTGACAAACCAACTCTTTTCGAAAAGGACCGAGTTATAAAACATAATAAAACTCTTTATGGCGTTGAAGTCTACTATAGGAGGTCTCTGACCTACGTCACATATTTAAAAATTTGAATTGTCAAATGGGGTCGAATGCTGACGGCTGACTTTGACAGTGACACACTGGCAGCCGGCACGTTTCATTTGGAAGCACGTGGTGTCTGTTTTTAGTTTTTATATTTAAGTTTAAAGTCAAAATTTTCCTGATTTTTCGGTTTTCAGTCCATATCCAAGAAATGTGAAATAGTGTGAGTTTTGTTGTAATTGCTATTTAATTTGACATTTTCGACAAGAATATTGGTAACTGGAAACTGAAAGGTACATTCAATACACCTGTCAAGATGGCCAATATGAAAAGACTCTTGAAAAAACCTCAAGCTAAATCAACTGATGTTCCTCAGCCTCAGATTAAACCTGATGTTATCAAAAAGGCTGTAGAGGGTGTAATCAAGTTTGCTTCAGAAAACCCACATCTGCAAAATAATCTATTTAAGGAAGAGTTTCCCTTGTTCTTACAGTTAAACTCCATAAAAATTCCAAGAACTAAAGGGGAAGTTAAGCATTTATTCCGGATACCACTAAAAAACCCCTTACTACCACATGAAGCTGATGTTTGCATTATTGTTCCAGATGTTAAAGGGATACCAAATAAGGAGCATGATAGACATTTAGAACATTATGAAACCTTGTTGAGTAAAAAAGGTGTAGCTGGTATAAAAAAGATTATGACCTTTCACGAATTTCGAACAGAATATGATACATTTGAATTGAAAAACCGGCTGGCAGATCTGTATGATATCTTCTTAGTAGATGGAAAGATAAGCGGTAAAGTTGTCCATAAATGTGGCAAAGTTTTTTACAAGAAGAGAAAAGTCCCAATTCCTATAAAACTGCAAGCTTCTAAATTGAAACTGAACATTGAACAAGCCTTAAAACGAACTTATTTTCTTATGAATTTTAAAAGTGATAGCCAAATGATTCAATTTGGACACAGCAAAATGAAAACTAAAATGTTAGTAGAAAATATACTTAGCTTGATTGAGTTTATTCAAACAAAGTTCCCAGGAAAAATGGAAAATGTTAGAAGTTTGTATGTTTATGCTTATAGAGGATCAAGTATTCCAATATATTTTTCTTCAAGTGAGTATTAGGTTTTTACTTGTTAAGTAATAAGTAATACTTATTACAATTATTGAATTGTAGCATTTGTTTTATTCCAGTATTTTGGGCATTTTGTTATAAACACTAGCTTTAATTTTTAATACAGAAATAGGTTAATATGTAATTGGAATACCTACATTTTTTTAGAGAACCAAAATGAAGTCAAAGTACCAATAATCACGGGTTCAGAAACAAAACTAAAAACAGAAAGAGGAGAGTTAACAACCTTGTACAATGCAGAAGTTGTGGTGAAACCAGAGGGACATGT
The DNA here is from genome assembly GCA_951812265.1 of Taphrorychus bicolor. Lineage (NCBI taxonomy): Eukaryota > Metazoa > Arthropoda > Insecta > Coleoptera > Curculionidae > Taphrorychus > Taphrorychus bicolor. The sequence goes on along the minus strand of OX638298.1, from coordinate 58,901,694 downwards.
AGTTGTAAAGAGACGTAAACTAAAAGATGGTCATGAAGTTACCAAAAGTGCTGGTGACACTAGTAGGTATTTTATTAGTACTTTTCAAAATTTAATATTATTTTGAGACCATTTTTCCAATGTCAATTGTTACTTATCAAGTTGGTTCAAGAGTTAAGCACTCAAATATGATTTTGGAATAATTTTCAGCTATGTTACTAAAATGTTTTTTTTTTAGTTAGGGATTGGCTAATACATTATGAAAAATATACTTAATAAGGTTCAACTATTAAGAAATTTGAAAACATCATCTAGTTAGTTGTGAAATGTCAAAAGAAAAGGATGAAAGAGGAAAAGTGTATTTACTTTAATTATGCCATCCTTTTCTGTCAAAAGGACATAGCCTTCTAGATAATGTTTCCTAATGAACACAGGGTACTTAATTAATTAAAAAATAAATTAGAAAAGGTTAATAAGAGAGAGAAAATAAATTAATTAAAAAATGAATTGATTTTTTCTGTAACATTTGATAGTTAACACATTAAGAGCTCAATAATAAAAATCTTTCTACTTAGGTGACACTAAACAGATTTTGACAAAGACAGGCAAAAGGAAGATAACCAATGCTTCTTCAGATGAATCAAAGAAGGGTGAAGCAAAAGAAACAAGTGCCTACCTCAAAACTGATGTTAGTAACACTAATGAAAAGCTTCCCAAAATTGAAGATAAACCTTCCAAGAAAAAGAAAGTCAGCACAGGCATTAAAGGAAAACTTAATAAAACTAAGACTAAAGTGTCAGTGCCTAAATCTAAGAAAAAAGTGAAATAAGAAAATTGTTTTATTGGCAGTAGTTGACGTTACTATCTATGTTCAATAAAAACATGTCTAAAAAAACCCATTTTGTTTTTTGGAATTTTTTTTACCTTTTAATAAGAGGCTCTTATTGTCTACTGAGACCTTATTCTCTCAAGCCGGGCAGATTGTGCGGTCGTACTTGCCCTGTGGAATCGAAATAAATAAAACACCAGTGCCCATTTATTTTAACCGTCTATTTGTCACTCATTTGCATGTAGATCAGACAGTTTGAATAAGACCGAGGCAAATGTATTTATCATATACAAAGCATACATTTTTACATTTCGTTATACTGAGTAGATAGGTACAATAGATTCAGATAAATTTTTCCCCCAACTAAATTACTACTGTGTAAAAAAATAAAAGTATTGAGATAAATATTAGTTAACATCTTTCAGAGATTCACTAAAATCACAAAAATTCCTCGAATTAATTTTACTGCAAGCACAGGAGGCAAGTTATCACATAAAAACACAGCATGCTGATTAGGCCTAAAATGATACCCACCACATTGGTGGGTATCTCAAGTATAGGGAAGGAATACCAGGCATCACAAGACCTTGGTTTTTAAATTGTTTATAGAGGAGTTGTACTCCTTGTGATTTGATATTGTTCGAAATGTAATGAACAGTGCTGGGGATATCAAACAAATTTATATAATTGCAAGATGTATTTTTTTGCAATTTTATAAATGTTTGCAATTATATAAAAATGCATTTGTGTTTGTATTTTGTTTTCCGGTAATCTGTCCTTAGATGATCAGTATGGACACATTCCTCCCCATCTTATATAAAATAGTTTTGAGTATAGGAGTCGTTTACAACCTGAATTAAGATCGTATAGGAACTGGCATTGATGCGCAAAAGCAGAATCGAGTGTTATTTAATGTCAACAAATGGCCACAGTCTGTGAGGCTTACAAGTGTTTGTTGTAATTGTCGCGGTCTAAACTAATTTCTTTCTTTAAGAGATAAAAAAAGCTCGCCAGAAAGCTGTAAGGTAGCAAAAATCGGTAAGAGATGTTTATAAGAAGGTAAGAGTTTGACAAGGAAAAGCGACTCAAAAATTCATACTGTGATGCTTGATGAATTTTCCTTGTGTCCTACCTGGGAATAAATAGAAACTACAATTTTAAATCTAATAAAGAACGCTAATGATGTACGCCCATAGAGAATAATTAACCCTAATAAAAATCTTGCCTCATGAACTTGCCTCGTTACGATCCACCTACTTATTTACAACGTATAGCTACTTTCGTAAAATTTTAACAAATAACTATAACAGTGTAACCGATCGGGTTTTGTTCAAACCCAACAATCGAATGAAAAACTGGGGGTAACAAAGGTATTGCCTGAAAATTTTACAACATACTTCTAATTATCTATGGAAAAGGTGCTTAAACCATAGTAATTTTTCAGTTAAACAAAAACGTGTACCCATAAATATCAAATTATTAAGATGCTGTAAAATTTGGCAGAAATTTTGGGCGTCGTTCGCGACACTCGATAAAAATAGTTTAGTGATCAAACGTACCAGCACATAATCCACGGCTTTGGATAAATACGGACATCATTAGTCAGGTTGTAAGCAAATAATAGGGTGTGTTATAACCTTTGGACTGGAACAGCGTGAATAATATTCATTGTTCACGCTGCGTCTTTCGTTTTTTCATTGTACACTCCACAAGAATTGCATGCAGACACTGCCATGTTGAAAATTACAAAAAAAAAAACAAATGAAGGTTCGAACTATTACAACTTACAACCGCTCCGATGGCCGCCATAATGGTTTTAAAGTCACTTCGACTTTGACAATCAAAACAAAACGCATGTTGACGATCTAGTTATGTAATTGATTGTTATATGTAGTTTTTATTTAAGCCCCGAACAAAATATAGTATCCAACTTACATATAATAAGAATCCTATGCTTGTTGGATAAAATACTATTGTCCACGTAGGCGAAAGTGGGGATCATTCGGCCATGGGGAACATTCGGCACCCCTTAAACATTTCAAAATACTTTTGAAGTTGGCGCCACTATCTCTGTCAGTTGAGACAACACAACCAAAGAATGCGTACGTTCCGCCGACGGCAGCAGCTGCGAAGTTTAGTCAGCGAACCCTGAAATTGGCCAATCAGGTGCCGATTTTCAGCGTTCGCCGACTAAACTTCTAAACTGCTGCCTTCGGCGGAACGTACGCATTGTTTGGTCAAGTGCGAGCTGTCCGTTAATTGTTCAGTTGTAAGTTTTGTATTAAGCAAGTGCAATTTCGTTTATTCAAGGTAAGTTTTCAACTAGATATAGACTATACTGACTGACGGCATCAATTGTTATTCTAAAAGTTTACGTTTTCTCTCAATTGCTAAGGAAGGGCGAATTCCAAAATTCACCGGGTCATCTACCGGTTAAGCTGCAAATGCAATGGCCATCTAGCAATTTAATGGAGTCAGCAGGTGACTGATCTACCCGGTAGATGATCTGGTGAGTTTTACCTTTACCTTAATAAGACATAACCTTAAAAATGTTGTAGTTTAAAATTATTCGTTATAGAAACCCCCTGACGCATGTGGGAAACTTTCGGCCATGGGTTTCGTGCGGCACGTGACTACATTGGTTGAAAACAAAAAATATATTGTATTTGTGTGCTTCTGCACCAACATAACTAAATTTAAAGTTTGAATTCCCCAAAAACGTCTTAGTACGATTTAAAATTAATGCAAAAAGAGCAATTTCATTGCAAACATTATATAATTAATTATTAAAGTGAGGTTATATTTACTAAAATTCTGGCAAACCGACGACCGATTGAGCAAGGTGAAGATTCGGCCGGTAGCCGAATGTTTCCAATATGCCGTTTAGGCGGTGTACTAATAGTTTATAAGATTTAAAAATCAAGTCTAGCGACTAAATGTTTATTTTGTATTATAGATGCCAAAGAGGTATATTAAAAAGACCAATCGTTGCGATATTAGCGAAGCAAGTTTGAAGCTAGCCGTTAATCTGTTTAACAAAACATTTAATTCAGTACAAAGTGGCCCAAGAATATGGAGTAAAAGGGCAAACAATTCAATATCGAATAAAAGTCCTTTTTAAGAAAAAACCTTTAGAACAAGTTTTGCGCGAGTGGGAAGATTCTGGCCAACAGAGTGGAGTAGAAATTACATTTTCAATATACCTCTAGACAAATATTCACCTTAACTCAGGAAGACAATCTTTTGGAATATATCAGATGTTCTGATTTAAACTATGGATTAAGTTAGAAACAAGTAAGAATACTAGCTTAACAAGTAAGAATACTAGCTTAACAAGTAAAGATACTAGCTTATGATTACACCAAAGCTTTAGAAACCTGCAAAGTACCGAAAAATTGGGATCTGAACAAAATGACATGTTTTTGTGGCGACGCACTTTCTTGCAGGGCTCGATTGGCTACGTGGGTTCAAGAGAAGGCATGAAAAAGAAATAGCCCTACGTAAACCCGAAAACACCTGCAAAAGTAGATCTATGGCTTTCAATAAATCAGTTGTAGACGACTTTTTTTCCAAATATCTCGCTGTAATGGCAAAGTACAATTTTAAGTCCGAACAGATCTGGAACCTTGACGAAACTGGATTAACTACAGTTACGCCACCTATAAAAGTCGTTGCCACTAAAGGCAAAAAACAAGTGGCTCACATATCTTCGCAAGAGAGAGAAGAACTCGTGACTTTTGTTGGGATAAGTAATGCAGCAGGTGGCACAGTTCCGCCAGTTTTTGTATATCCTAGAATAAGAACCCCGAATGAGTACTTAGGGGATGACTATCCAGCCTCAGCCATCGCTCTCGGAAATAAAAAAGGCTGGATGACATCTGAACTTTTTCCTAAAGTAATAGCACATTTTGCAAATAAAGTAAAATGTTCTATTGACAACAAAGTGCTCCTGCTGGTAGAAAACCACGAATCCCACATTTCTGTGGAAGTCATAAAAATGTGTCGCGAAAAAGGAATTGTTTTACCATCATTCCCTCCACATACAACCCACAGGTTACAGCCACTGGATGCCAGAGTTTACGATCCATTTAAGTCGTATATGGCTCCTGCTCACCACGATTGGCTGCTTTTACATCCAGCAAGAGCTATTACAATTCGGCAGTTGGCAGGCTTAGCTAAACGTGCATATGAAAGTGCATTTACTATTAAAAATGTTACAAGCGCTTTCAAAAGCACAGGCCTGTGGAGTTTAAACAGACCGATTTTTAGTGACGATTTTATAGCAAATGAGGTCACAGACAAATTATTGGTCGACGATCAGAATGAAGCTCAGATGACTGCTGACATATAATCCCATCCACATCAACTCAAAGAGAAACAACCCCGCCCTCTCTTCTGCCAATTGATGGAGCTTCTCTTCCTATAGAAAGGATACAGAAAACACCACCCCAGCCTCCAAAATTGTATCTTTAACTGAAATAAGGCCATATCCAAAATTGAATCTTGAAGAGAAAAAGAAAAGACAAAGCAGAAAATCTCGATCGACCATTTATACTGCCACACCGGAATTTGAAAATAGGCAGAGCATAGAAAGAGAAAGAATAAGGAAACAGGCAGTCAAAAAGAAAAAATCTCGTTGAAGAAAAACTTAGCCAAAGGCTATACAAAGCGAAAGATACATGTAGTGACTCCAGTGTTGATGTTATGTTAGATGAATCATTTGATGAAGAATCATTTGAAGATTTGGAATTTATTCGTGAAGAAGATGCTATTCCCGTATATTTTATCCTTGTTAAATTTATATCGGCAAAATCAGACATCGTTTATGTAAGACAGGTTCTATCATTGGAAGAAAACGAATTTGAAGTAAAATATTTACGGAGAAAGCGAGTCACAACTAGATTTCTGTTTCCTAATGTGAATGATATTTCACCAATAGATAGGACATTTTTTTCTGCGCTCCTTCCATTTTCAAGCAGCAGGGGACCACAAGAACTTCGGGGTATATAAGATCAATGTAAACTTTTCGTATTTAAATGTGAGATAGATACTTGAGGTTTGTTTAAAGGTGGTAGACAATGATGTACTATTAAGCGAAACATCTTGGACTTCCATTGTCTTTATTGAGTTTTTTACAAGACGTTTCGAGCAGTGGATTCTCTGCTCGTTTTCAAGTGAAACTGAGCATTAAGCTCGAGGCTACTTGTTTATGTACTAACACAGCTAACCACGCGCACCATTCTTATTGACCGGATCGTCGCCACTGTCGCGCGTCAAGCGACCAGCACTTGTCCGCCGTATCAACGGAAGCCATACTGAAGAGACTAAGACGTTGGTTTACTAAAGACGCCCTCTTGCTTCCAATGAAGACTGCTTTCTTAAACTTTCGTTTCTTCCAGTGCTGTGCACAATTTTGGCTTCCGACCACTTGATATTATGGTGTTCGGTGTTCGGATTTTGATGTTTCTCCTCTTATCGTATGAGTTCTGTGTTCCTGAACTCTTACATGCAAAGGACGCTTGGTTTCTCCTATGTACGACATGCCACACTCACACGGGATCTGATATCTACAATCTTTTTGCTGATTTGAATTTTCCGGTTTGGATTTAGAAAGTACGCTTCTTAATGTGTTTTCAGTTTTGAAAACCGTTAGTCGAAAAAACTCAATAAAGAAAATGGAAGTCCAAGATCTTTCGCGTAATAGATACTTGACTTTAATAAACATGTTTTTGTTGTAGTAATGAGTGAATAAATCATTCAATCGTAGAGCCAGTCCAAATTTCAACTAAACTCATTAATATTTATATTATATGTGCCGAAACATCCCCACAGGATAGATGAATGTACCCCACTGTAACATTCGCTAATTTCCAACAAAAGAAAAAAGTCAAATAATTCATTAAGACTAAGAGTAAAAACGTAAAATTTCTTAGAAATATGGTATTGTCCTCATGAATCATCACGAATGATCCTCACTTTCCCCTAATGTACAAGAATATGGTCATCATACTTGAGGTGGCAAACTCATAATAGGGTATGTTATTATGCCCTTTGCGTTAAAACAGGTGCTACAGTGTGAATAATATTAATTACTCATGCCGCATCTTTTGTTTTTTCATTATACACTCTATAAAAATTGCATGTGCGGACATCGCCATGTTCGAAAATACAAACAAAACAAAAAAATGTTCAAACTATTATGGCTATTAATCATAGTTTTAACGTCATCTCGACTTTGACAATCAAAACCAGACTCGTGTTATCTAATTGATTATAAGCCGTGGATAAAGCATGTATAGTATCCCGCATATAATAGGCATTATTCCCTCAGGTGATTTGCGACACTCGCAACGCTCGTGACTTCAAACGACATCTTCTTAGATAATATACTATTAAGTTTGTGGTTTTTTGGACACCACCCAACAGCGCCTTTTACGCAACAGACTTACCTAATAGCGGAATGCAATAGAATCTTAGTAATCTTACAAATTTAGAATATTTGCTCTTATCCTTAATATTGTATGTAATAAAATGGACCAACATTATTTAACTTGCTAGCATAACAGCAAAATATATAATAAATTAAAATCTAGTTAAGTCGTTTTATGGATGACCATATGTTTCAACTACCTACATATAAATCTGCTAATAATATGGAACATTATTCTTTCGTGATATAACAATAAGTGTCAGTTTGATGACTCTTAGAGTAGAAATCGGTATTCGATACTTTTTTTGACATTTTATACCGAAATGGAACAACCAAATACAACATTTTTTATATGTATTTAAGATATAGGTTTAGCAAACCAAATTCGATGTAAACAATTCGACTTAATAATGTAAAAGTTACTATTTGGTATCTGAATCAGGATAAGTTCTTCTAAACTTCTAAGTCAGTGATTCTAATTGACAGTTGACAGCGGACTGTGATATATTGAGTTTGTTAAAGGATGCATAGCTGCCGATTGAAAGCCGACTGAGGAATTAATATAAAATTTGTTTAATTCTCTAAGTTCTTCTAAACTTCTTCTATTAGATCATTCGAAGTTTACAATGCATTTTGTCTGCTAAACCCAAAATCATGCACCATATTTTCTACACGGTAGAAATTCAGCGCGACAGATTTAGTACTAATTACATATATGACCGAGTGGTCGCTTACATTAAGGTATTTCTGACAGGCAAACCCAGAAAATCGCTTTTAAGTAGACGTACATGTGTTCATTACAAATTATAGAATACTCTTATATTAACGAACATAATATTGTCCAATTATTAAGCCCTATAAAGATATCTTAATAACTATGTCACTTTAAATGTAATCCACGACAAATTTACATCACAAAATGCACCATATTTTTCAGTTAATCATTTATGTAAATTGCGATATGCTTCCTTCACAAATATCGTGTAAGTCCCTTTTGTCCAATCCGAATTTGTAGGTATGGTCAAAATCATGCCCTGCTCACGTCGCCAGCTTGAGCATAAGTCAAGTACACATTTCAATAATCACGTGTGCTATTTTCATTAGTTGCCAAAAAATAGAATACCACATATTTTAATAGTTAATTTGAATTATTTTGTAGTTTATTGCACGTATTTTTCAATAAATACGCGAAAATGTAAAAAGATGGAAAGCGGTATTGATGGTCAAGCGATAGCTCAACTTGTTAAGAGTTCAGATATACAAAGGAGATTATTTAACATTTCACTTTAAGAATCGCTATATAAATGGTTTTGATCATACCTCAAATGTTTAATAAAGTAACAACTAGGCAACATCGATAAACAGTTTTATTTGTATAATATGTATAATAGAACAGCGTCTATACATGTGGTTGAATAATAAAAATTAAATCTCATTCACTGAGGAGCTCAAAATGAATTTCTAGTATGTGTGATGCAATTGTTCAGAAAAAATCGTATAAATGAGAAAGGTAACTATTATTAGAGACAGTATACAGGGTGACCGGTTTTCGAGTTTGACCTTGGGAACTTGGTTATTTTCATAGTCATATTCATCATAATAATAAATAGATGATAATAAAGTAGAATTTATAAGACTGTGAAAGTTGCCCTATAAGACTGACGGTCAAAATACAATCTAAAGTGTTTTCCAAGCTTGAAGCCGTGGTCAAAGGCGATGAGGCAATGGGCGAAGTGATCTCCTGTGCTTCCCGACGTTGACTGTGGTGAGTACTGGTGAGCTCCGTGGTATTTATTCCCCTGCCGTCGCGCTGCAGTGGAGCGACTGGGGTGGGTTTGGGGAGCGCGTGTTTTCGGCGCACTTGAAGTATTTCGTAGAACTCGCTTCCTGAATGCAGACTGGAAGCCAGTTCTACGAAATACTTCAAGTGTGCCGAAACCCCGCGCCACCACTACCCCCACCCCAGTCCCTCCACTGCAGCGCGACGACGGCAGGGGAATAAATACCACAGTCGAATCAGTCAAGGGTCGGGAAGCACGGGAGATCACTTCGCCCATTGCCTCATCCCCTTTAATAATGTCTGTCGCAGCTGTAGACGAAACGTTAGGAAAAAATTCCATTGAACTACGGCTTCAAAGCCCGGAAAACACTTTAGATTGTAAAGAGAATTTGTATTTTGTCCATCTAGACAATGTACTCTAAAAAACAAAAGCACAAAATTCCGGTAGCAAATTTAGAACCGTTTAATGGTTAGAACCCTCGAGGACACGGGGTAAGCAAGTAACACCCCACTCTTTCTACTTAGTGTTCTTTTATTTCGTACTTCTCTTTCAACTTTGTTACGACTTTCAAGACAACAAGCCCAAACAATCTGCAGTTAAACAATTATTTTAACTTAATTTCCGAACACTTCATATACAATTATTAGGGCTTGCAAACAAATGTAGATCCATCGTAACCCATTGCCAGAAGAATGAGTCAAGGTAAGCTCTAAAATTACCTATCATAATTGCTTTCTAGTGCCCTATTAACATAAAAGATAATTTACACGACAATTTAAAAATCCTAGTATCTTACAATTGGAATCCTTCCTATTGTTTCCCGGACGAGGATGCACTGCTACCTCTGGACTGGTCCGCGCTGGTCACACCTGAGCTTTCGCCCGAAGTTTGAGGTTGAGGAGACGGGCTTTTTTGTCCTTGACTTCCTCCACTTCCCAAAGCCAAAAGTTGCATTTTTCGAATAACTGTTGTGGCATGGTATGCTTGACGCCATCTGAAAATAAAAATGATTTGCATAATGAAATATCAATAAGCAACACGTAATCAAATGGGGCAATCAAACAGGAACAGGCAGAGTCTCCACCTCTATTAGCGGCTTTCTCAGGGCTTTTACGCAGAAGCATAGCGCACAATCAATCAATCATTGCTTTATTACTCAAATAAAAATGTCAATGACAAAACTGGGTTTAAAAGAATTCATAGTAAATAATAATTAAAGTTACATATTGATAAAAAGAGAAGTCCGTTATTGATTTTGTCTCGCTGGCGAGAACCTGGAGATGGGTCTACAAACAGCCGATAATCGTGACGGAAGTGATGTGGAACCCCGAAGGAGTATGCTGAAGGAGGCTCTATAAATAGCCAGAAGCTAGACATAGGCTATACGGAGAGCTCTGCCAGGCAGCAGTGGATGACGGATGAGATCCTACGACTTATGGACGACAGAAGAAGAGGCCAGAGGCGGGGATCGTTACGAAGAACTGAATCGAAGGGTGAGAACAGAGTGCCGGAAGGCAAAGGAGCGTTGGTTAACAGAAAGGTGCATTGACATCGAGGCACTACAAGATAAGCACGACCTGTTCAATCTCCACAAAAAAAATCAATGAGTTTACCAACACGCAGCATAAACAGCAGCATGGTGTTTTGAAAGAAATTTGGTGGGCGCTGAAGAAAAGAACAACGATGGGAGGAATATGTGAAGACCCTCTTTAACGATGTTTGACCCAAAAACCTCCTAAAGGTGACACTGTTAATGAGTCTAGCCCTGGAATCACGAAAGAGGAAGTAATACGCGCTATTAGGCTTCAAAAAAGCGACAAGGCCGTGGGACCTGACCAGGTGCACGCGTAAGCACTCAAACTCATTGCGGATGCAGATGGGGAGGGCCTAGCCCTAATTCCCTCTCTTTTTAATTCTATATATCAGACTGGAGGAATACCAGTGGACTGGCTAAAATCGACGTTCATCACTATACCCAAAAAACCGAACGCTTCCCAGTGCGATGACTACCGCATGATTAGCTTGATGTCCCATGTCCTCAAGGTATTCTTCCGTATCATCCACACACGTATATATGGCAAATGCGAGGGACAAATTGGTAGCACGCAGTTCGAATTTAGGAACGAAATGGATACACGCGAGGCTCTCTTTACACTCAACGTTCTGACGCAGCGGTGCAGGGACATGAATATATATGCATGTTGTATTGACTACCGTAAGGCGTTCGACTGCGTTTCGCACCAGATATTTGCTGAGATCCACAAATCCATTGGTGTTGACGAGGGAGACCTGCGCATTATCACCCAACTATATTGAAATCAGACGGCGGAAGTAAGAATAGAGGGCTGTCGCCCCTTATTTTGAATATATATTCCGAAACGATTTTTCGTGAAGCACTGCAGGATGTGAGAGAGGGCAATAAGATCAATGACATTTACATAAACAACATACGCTTTGCTGACGACACGGTCGTGCTTGCGTGACGACACGTGACAGCTTGCCGCATCTCCAGATCACGATGAACCGTATTGTCGAACATAGCATGCAGTATATACAAACTGTAAATGAAGGTTGCCAAGACCAAGATTGTTATATTCTCTAAGACACCAAAACTAGCAACCCTCAGAATTACCAACGCGGTTGTACAAGTCTCGGCTCTAAAATATCTTGGCGCCCTCGTCAACGAAACCAATGACCCTAAAGTCGAAATTCTTGCAAGGATCAAACAGGCCAGACGCTCATTTACATCAATGAGGAGCTTCTTCACTTGCCCTGACATGAGTCTGCAGTTGCGTATGCTAATGCTACGCTGCTATATCTTCCCGATCCTTCTATATGGATGTGAAAGATGTACTTATATCGACATATTCTGCGCTCATCCTGGATACACCGAATAACCAACGAAGAGGTACTCAGGCGGATGAATAAAGATAAAGAACTATTAACAACAATAAAAGAAAGAAAAGTGCAATACATCGGTCACATCATGAGAGGAGAGCGATATGAAATACTCCACCTTGTTATTGGGGAAGGATCGTGGGCAAAAGATCTTGGGCAGACGACAAAATTGGTGGCTCAAGGATCTGAGAAGATGCTTTGGTCGAACGTCTCTTGAGATATTCAGGGGTGCAGTTTCCCACCATTATAGCCAGTTGGATCGCCAGCCTTCGGAGGGAGAAGGCGTCATAAGAAAAAGAATGATAAAAAATAAACATATATAATGATAAAATTAGTCAGACAACAAAAGCTAATGTATCATAAGAAAAAGAAAATTAAACTTCTCCTCAATTTCACGTAAGACTGCAGGTAAGCAGTTGAATATTTTTATGGAAATATAGAATAATGAGTTCCAAGTACGGGCAAAGAACGGAATGGGAAGTGATATAGTGAACCTACTCCGAGTTCTACCATCAGAAAGAGAGTAAATGACTCCGCGGTGTGTCTGTGACAAGCCCGCTGTCTCTACTATAAACAGAGCGGGGAGGGTGAACAATCAGAAGTGGAGTGATTACGACAAAAGTCTTTTGGTTTCAAACCACACAAAGCTCTGATCGCTTCTGGACCCTGAAAACTATGTTTAATAATTCAATTCTGCCAGCTCCTCAAAAAGAGATACCATGACTCAGCTGTGACTCAACTGTTAAAGACTGAAATAGACGCTTCTTGGCACTGAAGGACCCAAGTGCTCTGACGGTGCGAAAAGCGAAAGAGGCCGGCGACACTTTTAAGCCCAGACCCTGAATGTGATCATCAAATCTTAATGCACCGTCTAGGCTGAGACCAAGGTACGTGCTCCAAAGGTTTCTAAAACTTAACTTCTAACCTAACAATCGAAAATCAATATCCGGTCCAGCTTTAAGATGCTACGGCTATGATGCTTGTATGACGTGTGTTGACGACAAAATTACGTCAGGGAAACCTTAAAAGTGACCGACTTCCGTCCAAAAAAGGAGGTAATTTTTAGGAAAATATCGGCATTTGTTGGCTCTGTCCATATCTGCTAGGTCATTAGTTTGTCCTAACAAAAATTATTATAGATGACAGGTCGTTGGCCTAATTGACTTCGCACCAGTCTTTTACTCCCAAATTGCTGTTTCGCCAGATTAAGGCTCTATCATTGACAAAAGTGATGCATCTACCATTGAGCACAACCAATGGCAAATCGTTGACGTAAATGAAGAAAAGGACTGTACCAACACCCAATCTTCAGGAACTCAGCACACACAGATAAGCGGCGATAAATGAAAGCAGGCGAGGATACGGGTGGAATTTACACTGCTCCAGTTTCACTAGCAGGGCTCCATGACTGACACAGAGGAAGGCCACAGTCAAAACACAGAACAAAGCCGTAGCAACCTCCCCTTTGTTAAGGCCAAAATAGATATCACTAAGAAAATCAAACATTGCATATGAAGTGCTCCTGTATCATATTTATCAAGAAAACACATCACTCTCTTTTTTATGACCACCTCGATAATTTTGCTCAACATTGGCAACATGACCTGTTACTTTAAATGAAAAAGCACTGAGAAAGATTTCAATAAAGGTCAAAATGATATCTGTTTTTACATTCTTACCTGGATTTAGCAAAATTTTTCTTAAGTTGTTCAGACACCGTGCCATGAATGTTCTTGCTTGAAGCTTCATTTCCAGAAATCCACGGATGTGCCAATGCCTACAGCAGAATAGTAAAATTTACGAAACATGGCACACATAAATACACAACTTTGCAGATCAAATAACTGGACTAATGTATTGCTTTGAAACATATCACCCATTCACTTATTTTTGTCATCTAGTTACCTTTACAAACCTTCATTTTTTATACCCATTTCCTTGCAGCACATGTTGAGAAGATACGATAAAAATGTCAAAGTCAAATTTCCAACGCCTACTTGACGACAATAATAACTGAATGGCTTATACGTTATTATATAGGTATTGTGACCTATACAGTTATTAATGGCTAATCTGTTTTTTGGTTAGCTCTTTGTAGCCTCTTTAGCTCACTTTTTTGAAAAATTTTAGACTCTACATTGTAACAAATTACCGTTTAAAGGCCTGGTTGTTATAAAAGGGAATTAATCATCGAGACTTCCTTAAATCTAGAATAAAACCAGAAGAGTTACATTTATGGTTTTTCCTTGAATCAGGAAAAAGTGAGACAATTTAGCAACATCGCAATGGTTGATGTTTTCCAAACCGCATTTCAGTTTTTGAACCTTGGAGGCCTTTAAATAACAGAGACACTCATTTAACCCAATATAACATTACAGTGAAAGAGCGACTGCTAATAAGTATATTTCTGCTTGTAAGATAAATAATTTTTGTTGATTTCCATGTAATAAACATTATAAAACAATAAAAAAAGCAGATAAATTTCTTACCTGTTTGCAAGTGTATCTTTTTTCCACATTGACGCATATTAGATTTCTGATGAAATCTTTTGCAGAATCACTGATTTCATCCCAATAAGGAGAGTCAAATTCAAATTCTCCTTTCAAAATTTGAGCGAACAGGTTAACATCACTTTCATCATAGAAAGGCGGATAGCCGCAAAGTAATATGTACGATATCACTCCTATGCTCCACACGTCAATTGCCTTTCCATAAGGTTTTTGTGCTAGAACTTCGGGAGCCACGTATCCTGGAGTACCACACGCCGTGGCCATTATGCCCCCGTCCTCCATTTTGGACAGGCCAAAGTCGCTTATCATAATTTTGCTCTCCTTGTCAGGATTATAATATAGTAAGTTTTCGGGTTTTAAGTCTCTATGTACGACACCTTGCTGATGCATATAGTCGACAGCTTCTAATACTTGTCTAATTAAATGCGCCGCGTCTTTCTCAGTATAAGATCCTAGAATGAAGTTTTGAATATAATAGCTTTTAAGATTTGTGCTTCACTCTCTGAGCATTTCTATCTTCAAATTAATATTTAAAAAACTGTGGAAGGAAATGTGAAAAAACTAATCAGAAGGACAAATCGAAAACACTGTAAGTACAAAAATAGAAGAGCTGCCTGTTGAAATTCTGGTGCTATAAGTACCATCAAGATAATGTTAGGTAGATAGCAGTAGCAAAAACTATGTCATCATAATTCATAGTAAGTAGCATGAAACAACCAATCTAAGTACAAAGGGAAATCACATAATCATAGATACAAAGTCAAATTAAATAAGGAAACCTGCCAAAAACCGTCTCATGGTCAGACAGTCAGACAATCATACTTGATAATTTATAAAGAATGATAGGAGTTCATTTATTGAGATGCATTAAGGAGTTAAGAGGTATTCAAGAAAAAAGTCCACAATTAGGCTGTGAAATGTCAGAAAGGTCAAGAGTAGAGTTACAAAATTATTTCTTAATTTGATTACTCCATCTTTTTCTCTTAAAAATACATTTAATAACTTTTACTAATGAACACTTCTGGTACATATATGTTAACAAAAGCAAAACACTTACCTTTCTCTACAATTCTATCAAACAATTCGCCTCCAGTAACTAGTTCCATTATTAGATATACTTTAGTCTTATCTTCGTAAGTTTCTAACAATTGAACTATGTTCGGATGTTTTAACTTTCTCAGTATCATAATTTCATTTTCTAGCGAGTCCTCTTTGCCTTTTAGCGCCTTCTTGTCGATTATTTTGACAGCAAACATTTTGTTGGAATTTTCTTTGCTTTCTGCAAGTCTAACTTCGGAAAACGCGCCAGTGCCCAACTGTTCTTTGAGAAGGTACTTTTCGTCAAGCATGTTGCGATCCCCGAAATCTTTACTACCATTCTTACTTTTGGGTTTCTTATCTTTGCCAAAAAGTGGCATTTTATTTCTATTTAAAATTTTCTATTACATAGATAAACAACAATCTACTTTAAGTCAAGCGCAGTCTTTTTAAGTTGTTAGGCGGTACAAGTGGGGATTTACTTTCAAAGGGGATTATCTCACTCCTAGTTGTTTGTAGCTAGGTTATAATAATTTGGCGCTTCTCCACTGACTAAATATGTATCGCAAAACACAGCAGAATATAAATCCTTCAATACAATATAGTTTGATCTTTGCAAGTGCTAATGCTCTGGTAACAATTATTACTTTTATCGCCACAGCTACTCTTCAAGGCAATTTCGAGTTCCTGAAAGTCTACTAATCTTCTAACGTCGTTGTCTTTGCGTAATCGAGTATTGGGTAGTTTGCGAATTCGTTCTACTTGGGAATCTTGCACATGTAGTTCTTGGCAACACACTTTTAGTAGGACGTCATAGGTTAATTTCCACCTGGGGATTTCAATTTCTATGAAATCGGGGTCTGAGGAACCTTGGACTCTCACTTTTAGGACAAGTTCTAAAATTAAAAAATAACTGTTAACAATATGTTAACAAAACCGTAGTAATTTTAATGAAACTTTAACAAAAAACCTTTTTTTCTGAAAGATAAGGTTCAACAAAAAAAAAATGATTGTAAAATTTCCCAAAACTGGCCTAGCACTATGTCCGACCCATATAAATAATAATTCCTTATTCACTGCTAATTCAATTAACACTTAAACATATTTTCTAAATGCATGGAAATTGTTCCACATGATGAAACACTTAATGTACCTAGTTGAATATTTGAGTCTCAATTAAGCAATAAGTCGTCAGTTTTTTTTATATCAATATTTTTCAAAATGCAAGATGCCTAGAAGGAAATCTTATTAACATAAAATGTATTGTAAAAATATATATTATAAGGGTAAAAAAGCATTAAAAATGAGTCAAGTGCTAAGTCCTTTCAATTGTCAAATAGGCACTTATTTCCAAAGTGGGCACATACAATTATTACTTTACAGTGGTGGCTTTTTTAGTGAATTTGATACATCAACATACATACAGCTGTTTTATGATTTCAGGAAAATATGTGGTACATTTTAATGAATATAAAGGTGTAGTTAAAACTTTTCTTAACCCATTTTTTACATTATACCTTTACGATGTAGTGATTTTTTTTAGACTGGTGGTGTTACTTATATGTACAGTAATCACATTGTGTAGCAATTGATAAAAACAGCATTATTTGCATATTGAAGTGGAGTTAAAAAATGTGGTTGTTACAAAAAAATTGCCATAACTCAAACTTAACTTTACAGTCTAACCTGGTGGTAAAAACCAGAGTGTAGTGTTGTGAACCAGAGTGAAGAGTTTCTGGGCTTCAACTTCATAGGAAACACTCTGTGATAAAGCGGATGTCGTAGACATAGAAAAGTATGTACGGATAATTTAAATCATTTATTGTAGTATCTATCTCTACATTTCCTACATCCTGTATGTGATATTTGGAAATAAATATTGTCTACTGTCTACTGTCTTGTATTTGAAAAGATGCTGATTGGTTTCATTAAAACTCAAAAAGTTTTTGAAGAGCACTAATGTTGTGCTTTATAGAATAGAAACAACTTTATTTCAAATATTCAATCAATACTTTGAGAAGCAGCCTAAGAATATTCATAATCGATGACTAGGAAATTAACATCACTTGCTCTGACTTTAAGTTGAAAAAATGGACTGAATATTATAAAAGCTGGTTTCAGTTGTAGTTTTTAAGAAGGACCTATGAATTAACTAGACTTGATATTAATTAATATGAAATCGCCATTAATAAGGAGCTAGTGGTATGTGGTGAAATCTCAGCTGAAATATACCAAAGAACCAACTCTTTTATAGTATAGCAATGTATTTTTTTTAGGACTGCCTCAAAAATTAACAAATGCGTGCTACTAACTAGAGTTGAAAATGCATATTGCAAACAGCGGATGCATAATGGGAGAGTTTGTACATGCTCCCATACAGAAGCGTATACAAAGGCCTCTTTGCACACGATTCTGATTGTTATGTACACACTTTGCATATATTTTATAATATCAATGATCATTTATGAAGCAAAATCGCAGTTGTAGAAAAAGTATAGTGTGCAACATGTACTTACAAAATTCACTCTTCACACTCTCATGACGTTGTATCACTTGCCTACAGCTTGTGTCCAAACCGTCACACTTGTGTGAAAAATGCAGTAGTTGCGCAATATACTATTTTGTAATTTAATTTTTCATTACACTATTGTAGACTGAAAATTTTTATTTTTGAATTTTGTGCCATTTCGAACATTTAAATTTCCTGTGTTATTTTGGTGACAAGTGACAGCAATAGAAGTAGTCAAGTTATGGCGAAAAGCACTTTATGTATTTTTAATAAGTAAACAAATAGCCAATACATAAATAATGTGCTGGTTAATTATGAGCCTCTGGTGTGCTTTGCTACTCCATGGTTTACAAACTCCACCTTGCTTGTTATTTACTCCTTATGGACCTAGTATCATTATTCATTAATAACTATATAATTCAGGTTAACAAGAATAATGAAATTAAATTAATAAATAATTTATAAACTTTGCAGGTTTTCAAAGTTTAGTTACACCTCTACATTTCTACTGGTGGGTTTATACTCGCATAAGATGTATCATTTAACATGTGCCACATAACATGTATGAAATTAAAAGTGAGGCTAACACATTGAGTGTTTCAATCCCCGTTTATGCTCACATGGTTTTAAGATGTAACATGTATCAGTTAAGAAATGTACCTTGAAGTTGGTTAACTTAAGAAATAAGAATTCTTAGGTGAAAGTAGTACAGTGCATGCATTGTGGATTAAATCCTAAGGTACAGGATGAAGGAATTTAACGACGAACATTTAATATCCTTGGCTTCCCAATACAAAATTATTTATAATAAAAGTGAGCCCAACTTTAGAAACAAAGAGCATTGAAAGAATGCGTGGGTGACAATGGCCATATTATGGGCAATGTTAGTGGTTTGTTTTTGTTCATTCCCATGTAGGTCATAAAAACACTATTCATAATTTTTCAGTTGAGGAATGTGAAAGAATATTTATCCTACTAAGAAACAAGAATGGGGTAGACGAGAAATATTATGGCCCAAACTGGCTTTTTCTTACATCTGAAATTTAAACATAAACTGGTCAATAATCCTTACTTCATACATCTTACATGATACATGTTACATGCTACATCTTTTGTGAGCATAAACCCACCATACCATTGGCTTGATATGCCTGCTAAAGCAAAAAATGTTAAGTTATTTATAAACTGAAAAATAAACCCTTGCTGAGGCTACATGGCAGAATTAAGGGTTGATAATTTAATGTGTTGATATCACAAACTCAAATTTTGTGAACTTCAAGGTTTATAAATCCAGAGGTACCCAAGTGGTAACATGTTTAATGCCACTGTGGAGCAAAAACAACTCTAGTAATATATCTATCACTTACCATCATTTTGTGCTGTAGGTAATGAAGTTTTGGGCATACTAAGGAGGTCAGGTTGTTTAAATCTAAAAGGACCTACATCAACCTGAGGATTTATTGGTGCATTTCTCATATAGTTGGCAACAAATTTATAATCATTTCCTTCTTCTTTATTTCTCTTGGTGCCATCAATCCCCAGAAGTTCATTAATAGTGGAATGACTACAGATATCACTGGCAACTTCACCTTTAAAGTTCTTTAAACTTGTATCCGCCCCATAAGTAATCAAAAGCCTTGCTATTCTTTCATGGCCTCTTTTACATGCCCAGTGTAAAGGAGTCCTTTAAAGATTCATCTTTGCTTAGTTTCAAAGGTTAAAGGGATCAAATTAGGCAATATTTACCATCCGTTTACTGGATTTTGAGAGTTTACGTTGACGTTTTGAGAAAGTAAAATTTCAACAGCTTCGATATCGCCTACGCAAGTTGCTTCGCGGAGTTTTTCTTCCAAAATATTCGCCATCCTCCAAAGGCAAAGCCAAACATGATGATTTGTATTTGTGGATCAGATATGGAAACTCGATGTGAAATTGGTTAAAGTGGAATGTTGAATAGTGGATCACAGATTTAAAGAAGATATATTTCGAATTTAGGCTTTAAAATGTATAGAGCAAGAGATGAGAGATTCAAAAATTCAAAATTCAATGCAATAACGCAATATGGACAATTGATATTCATTGAAAATCAAAAATCAAATATTCAATATTCAACGCATGGAGAATGGAAAGAAATGAAGTGACATGACAGTCACATAGTGATATGAACTGTATCGATATTTTCGGTATCGAGCTGAAAGTTAATATAATGATCGATATTGCTTGAACATGTGGCAATATTACGGGGTGTTCATTATAAAACATCATCCAGTTGGCTGTGAAATGTCAAAAGAAAAGGATGGAGAAACAAAAGTCCATTTACTTTGTTTATGTCATACTTTTCTGTCAAAATTTCGTAGCCTGCTAGATGAAATTTTATAATCAACACCTCGTATGTCCCCCACTAATGGTAGGTCATCATGTGCGGATATGGCGTATATTGCGGATTTGACGCTGTGGTCTAATTGGTTGAAATTGAAGTTTATTGCTAAGTGTTGCCAATTTTTTATAATAGTTGTTTATTACAGCCGTATTTGTCGTTGCATAAGTAGTGGAAAAAACGACAGTTACTATATCGAAATCTTTGACATTTGCCATATGATTTTAGAGGTCCGCGTAGAACGATGCTTATATCAAAAAAGATGGAATGCAGTGTGCACTGCGGCAACACTGTGAATCCGCAATATACGCCATATCCGCACATGGGGACCTATCATAGCCGCTTTCCAGCTGTAATAAAGGATTTGAGAGTGAAGCTCCCGGAGCGGTAAGTCCATACGGATTTTAAAGACTCGAGCTGGAACAGCTTTTCATAGTTGTCAAAAGTACTTCAAACACCAAAATATCGATAGATACTCGAAGGGCAAGGGGGGGGGGGGCGAAGGATTGGAGCGCTTCAAGTGAATGAAGTACCAAGGTGCTGGAAAGCTAGAAAAACGGACTACACGCTTCGGAATTGCTCCGAGCTACTCCCATGGCAAGATGGAAAGCGGCTCATAATGGGTCATCCACATACTTCCATAACATACGGGATATGTCCATTCTTATACGTTGCTGTTGCATTTTACACGTGAAGTTAGATTCACATACTGTCCACGAATCACGAACTAGACCGAAAGCACTTGGTTCGTGATTCGTGACATTCAATGTTGCCGATACTTTCACGAGTTACTCCGGTTACATGCGTGTGACGGAGATTTAATGTATGGTCCACTTCAAATGGATATTCATCTAGCAGGCTGACGAATTGACAGATTCGTACTGTTCTGGATGGAACAGTACCATGGATAAATGTGTCATTTATATGTCAATTTCTCAGCTTACTTGATGAATATCTATTTGAAATGGACTCTTATATGTAATTCTTACCAAGTGCGTTTTGAGATTTGGCAACAACCCACGTGATTTCACTTGCATTTCACGTGCATTTTCTAAATCCAACGTATTACCCGTTGCCAAATCTCTTCTAATTCCACGCTGGAAAAAGTTCCAAGAGGGACATGTCTCTTGAAACGGACCCATTTATTTCATTGCCCCTTAGGTCGCTAATAATGAAGTTAATTTGGAGGGTGTAATGTCTATAGTTAATCCGTGGCGTTTCATCTTTGATGCGAAAACTTCTATAATTTAATTGGAATAAAATTTAGTATTTTTTGGATGCCAGTAAGGTTTTATTGTTTATACGAAACCTGCAAAACGCCTTTAGAAAAAATAATCATAATTAAATGTTGATTATTTAGAATAAAAAATTAAAAAACAATGTTTAGTTCTCTTAAAAACCAGATATAAAAAATTTCAGACGTTGACTTATTTCAAAAGTCACACGGCCCGCCAGAGGCGAGTTTGACGGGAACACGATTTCTTAATAAAATTGGTAAAAAAGAAACTATGCAATGCAGTGTAATAGAAGAAAAAATAATACAGCAAGACGTAAGAGGTTGTTGTGCGAACTGAACTCTCTATTTACATATGAGTTCATGTGTGGCAATTTGGCAACTCTGTAAGCTACTTTTCGAAGCTTTTAAGGTTTAAAGTTAAGGAAGTTTCTGTTTTTCGTTTTTTTGAATAAAACCAGCCCCATGAAGCCCTAAGTGCAGATATCGTTTCAACATTTTTAATTTTCGTCGAAGAGCATTTCTGTTATGCTCTTATAACGCCCTTGGGCATTATGAATTTAAATTGACAGTAATTTGATAAGTAAATCATTTATAAATCAAAATAATGATTGTTGTGTGTTGGCACGGTAAATGCCCGGCCAGGTATAGGCACCTATAATTTATATCAAATCATAATACATAAAAGTTATTTTTTTTAATTACAAGTCGGACATTAAACGTTGAAGACACCATAAGCATTATAAGACATAACGTCTTTGGTCAAAGTATACCCCTCGGGCCAGGGGCCCTCGGGTTCTACACTATCGAACTCAAGCGTTATTATCCTTATAATATAATGCTTTGGGTATCTTAATTACTATAAAATCTTGTTCTCTCATTAGATAGAGCTTTTATTTTCTCATCCTTTCAATGTAAATTCGAGCTATTTATGTCTTAATTGACTGGGTCAGAAAATTAACAGTATTTAGTAAGAAATCGTGTACCCGTCAAGCACGTTTCTGAAAACCACTGAGCTTATCGCTGAAAGTTCACGTTTTATTATTTTTTTATTTTTATCATAATTAATTACTATTCAATTATTTTTTATGGCGTTTTGCAGGTTTTGTCATAAACAATAAAACCTTGCTGGCCTCCCCAACATATTAAATTTTATCTCATTTAAATTGGAACATGGAAGTGTTTTTTCGCTACAAAGATGAAACGCCACGGATTAATTATCGGCCGTTTGCCCCCATAATTAGGGACCTAAGGGACAGCATAATATATAGATCCTTTCCGAGAGTTGGGTCCTCCTTGCAGCGTGGTAAAAGAGATTTGGCACACAAAGATAAGTTGGACTTAGAACATCCACGTAGTCGAATCTCAGCAGACACGGCGGCGACAGCAAAACAGCAGATTCAACCAACCACTGCCGCTCCCACGCAATGACCGATTAGCAGGGGGGCGGCCACGTCGCGACAAGGTCTCTCTCGAATATCAACATTATGGTGAACGAACCACTACTATAATATATTGCAACGTTTCATTTTTACAACTACTCTACAAATACCAAAAATGCCGGGGGTCTCCTGCGTCGGCAATAATTGGCTATATACAAAAAAGGCGGAATTAGAAAAATGGCAGAGGTGGGATGAAGCTATATTATTCAAATCAGAAGACACTCCACTTTTCGTAAAAGGGTAATGAGCAATAGCGATTTAATTTAATTGGCATTGCTTATAAAACACAAGTAATTAGCGCGAGGTTTCTATAACGGGGTTTAAAAGTGTAAAATACATGGCGGCAATCAAACCGGCGTAGCCAAGATCTGTTTTGCCCCGCTGCAAAAAGTTAAAATCTCTCGTCTCTCCTGTTAGGTAGTAACTCTCTCGAGTTCGAAACGTACCATTGAGAAACTATTGGTCAGACAACAGAAAAACCATAACACCCTCTCTTGTATGGGGCGTAACTCTAAAAAACTTTTCCGCAAAATATGTAGAAAAAAGGAGGTTGAAAATATGCTAATTGGACAGAGCAAATAATGCTCTTTAAAATGACACCTCACATGACGTACTTAAATTTATTTTTATTTTAAAAGTGCTTGTCCAAAAACTAGCAAAAGAAATGCAGGGTCTATTTGGCCAAAAAGTTAAAATTTTGCAACCAGATGTGTATTTAATTATGACCTTACGAGATTGGTTTATTCAGAAAACCAAAAAAAAACTGTTACTTTATGAAATCAATATAATTGCTTCTATTTTATTGTTACGATTCGCAGCGACGCCGCATGGAAGGCGGGGCAACGCGTGTGTGGTTGGTGGAGCTTCGCGACCTATCCGCGCTGCATCATGACTGACACGAGTGATTTATTACTCTGTTATCTAGAAGGCAGTTGTTTACAACCTTTTTTTTATGTGAGATTATTCAAGAATTCTTATTAAGAACATTCTAGGTTTTTGCTGTAATCTTAGGATTGTGTATAAAAGGAGAACGCGAGCGCGCAGTAGTAGTAGTCTTATTTTAAGCGAGCTATAAGTAAGCTAAAGTAAGAAGCGATAATAGAAGGCTATAAAGTGTTAAGTAGTGAGTTATTTACTAGTCGAATTGTACCTGTGTGTATTTGTGGAATAAATAAATAGTGTTTTCGTGTTAAATCGTTACACTGGAATTATTGAACCCTGAGTTTGCAACATTATTTTTTTAAGAATTACCAAACACTTGTTAGTATACAACATACAACTGAACTAACAGATGGCGCTGCAAGATTATTTTGAGTCCCTATTGCTTGCTACCTCCTACCTCCAGTTTCTTCCATGTTTTAAATGCAGGAACAGATTACAATGATTACATTGACAATCAGCTGTTTTGCTGATTTTCCGAAATTTTTCAAATATTGAAAACTTATTAAAATCAATAAAGCCAAACCTTAATCAAAGAAGTTCATCACAAAACACAGATTTTTATAATAAGAATGGTGAAATGTGTGTTGGATCTTCCAAGTAGGAAGATTTGATCGTGTAGCTAATCTAGTAATTTATTCTACTATAGGTATATAGCAGGAAAAAATGCCTGAAGCCCCAGTCTTGACAAAAAAACAAATAAAATTATCTTTATTGGCAAAGAAATCTAAAAGAAAAGATAATATTAGGAATGTTTTAGCTTCACCTTATTGTAAATACTGGTGAGTAAAATAAAATGTCCAAGTTAACAAAGTAATGTTAGGTTCTTAAATTTCAACATCAATTAATTTATAGGCCTTCTATTTTACCTCAAGATGTTCAACATATACATTCGGTTCTTTATAAGCATCTACCAAAATTAGTAAATGAGAGAACATTACTTTGGAAGGACCTGAAAAAAGTACCCAGACTTGAAAGAAAGGCTTATCGAAAAACCTGTGCAGAAACTAATATGGGAATTTCTGGAGATAAACCTATTACTAAGGAAACTAGGTAAATAAAAAGCAACATTTGACTATCTGGGCAACACCTTATATTTATTTTTTTGTTGAAAAGAGTTATATTATGCTTAACAGCAGAGAATTAATACATAATCAATTGTCAGAAAACATTCCAATGACTCACACCCTAAATTTTTGCAAAAAGTGTGGTGCTTTGATATTAAATTGCACTACTCATTTTTTTTTATGTGGAAATTTAGCTAAAATATGCTTAAAAAAAGAGATTTAATAAATAATCTGTTGTCATGCAAAAAGTGAGTCAATTTTTCACAGACAAGTATTTTTGGTAAAAAAAATCCACTGCTCAAATATTAAATTGAGACTTACTATTCTTACTAATCTCTTGGCTATTATCGCTCCATTATGTATAACTTTATTATTCACAGGTAAGGCATGAAGCATGTCTAGATTATGGCCTAAAGTCTAAAGTTTAGGCTGCTTCCCAAATGGGCTGCTTTGTCCCATACTAACCTAACCAAAGGAAAAAGATAACTGAACTAAACTAACCGAAACAAGAACATAACTGAACTAACCTAAGCTATTGTTAACTATCATTTAATTATTTTGAACCAAAAGAAGTGAAAATGAGGTGGTGCCTGGATAGTAAACTGTTACTGTGAGGTAATTATATTTAATATCTAAGCACCATGCAAAAATTTGGGGTGTGTGAGTGGTTTGAACTTTTTCTGACTGTGAATTATGTATTAATTTTCTACTGTTGAACAGCACCTTTTTTTAACAAACAAAAAATTAGGTAGTGCCTAGATAGTAAACAATTACCATATAAAATAAAGTAGGAAATTTTCTTGTCAATTTTTCTCAGCTAGATGTTGTTATTTGTTTCTAGGGAAGGCTTAATATTTGGTATCAATGATGTAGGCAGAAGCATTGAAAATCGATTGGCAAAATCTCTTCTAATAACAGAAGATGTGAATCCGAGGTTCATGGTAGAACATTTGATAGATCAGTCTGTTTTAACTCAAATTCCTGTCTTAATAGTCCCAAAACTCAGAAATGTGCTGAAAGAAGTCTGTGGGATATCAAGTGTCGTTATTGCATTTACTGGTTTAGCAAAATATGATGAAATTCAGACGACAATTGAAAACATTGCAGTAAAGTGCCCAATACCTAGAAACCATGTTCATTTTCGTAGAACTATAAACTCGATTGATACATCTTTGATAGTTCTTGAAGATGAGAGTGGCATGGAGCCGAACATAACTACAGAAAATAATTTAAGCAAAAACGATGAGTGCTATCTTTATAGACCTGATGCCAAGGAAAGAGCATTTATTCCCAAAACAAGCAGACCTGAAATAAGAAATAGCAATCAAGTGCAAGTTAATAGATGTGCACTTTTACCAGTTAGTGCAAATCCACAATTATCACTCCATGATGAAATATACTATAAGTCGCTAATAGTGAAACAAATTTGTGGAGACCCTAATAGAAATAAACGGAAAATCATGGCATTGAAAGCAGGTAGGATTAACAATAAACAAAAAGCAAGTAAGTAAACAAATTGTTTTACTACTTGGTTCTTAGTAGATAAAACATTAACTAGTTGCTTTGCTTAAAGTTGAATAAGAAGTACAAATGTTGACGTTCTAGTTTTTCAATTTGATTGTTATACTATTTCTCATACAATCATTTATAATTGTAAATAAAATGGAAAAAATCACATAAAAAAAGCATATTTATTTTCCAATTTGGCAAGTCTTCAAGCATCCAATACTGGAATTTTATTAATACATTATTATATAGTACCTATCGCTTATTAAATGCAGGCAAGGTAGATATTTAATTTTGAAAATATAATCACATAGAACACTTTCCTAATTACGCAGTAGCTGTTGCTTTAGCCTTATCTGGGGACCTATCAGGCTTTAGTGGCTGTGCCTCAATGGCTTCTGATGTTCTGTGTGGATCGTTCCACGGTTGTTCCTCCCCGGACCCAAATATACTAAACACTATACATTCAATTGCAAAAAGAATCACTGTGATCCAAAAAACTATTCTCCAAGATGCAATTGAAGGCTGAAAAAAACAAAGAATTGTTTAATACTAATT
Organism: Taphrorychus bicolor; assembly: GCA_951812265.1. Taxonomy (NCBI): domain Eukaryota; kingdom Metazoa; phylum Arthropoda; class Insecta; order Coleoptera; family Curculionidae; genus Taphrorychus; species Taphrorychus bicolor. The sequence goes on along the minus strand of OX638298.1, from coordinate 58,874,597 downwards.
AACAACGTTTAGATATATTCTTGAACTTAGAGGAACAGGAGTAAAAGCTCGAACTTTAATTTATAAGATATAATAATATTTAGGGATGGAACGGACGTCCGGTCAAGGTACCGGGTACCGGCCAGTCCGGTCTCTCCACCGGATGTCCGGTTTGGCCGGACTTTTTTGCAAATCCGGCCGGATAATTTTATTCTTAATAATTCTTAATAACCAAGTTAAGGTACTAGCGTTTTATGATCTTTGATTTATTTGTGATTATAAAAAATCGATTTTTAAGTGAAAAATTAACTCTATTTTCAGCACTTTTGCTTTTTTATAGTCAAACCTGGCGATATGTTCTATGTTCGTCCGCATATCGTTTCAGATCCGTTTGCCAGATTATACGGACTACGATATTTCTATAAAGTGAAATAATAGTTCTACATGTAGGTAATTCCAGAATACATATTTAATTTTAAATAATGACGAACAGACGCTCAATCCGTTACGTGTTATGCTCAATCAGTTACGTGTTATGATATATGCTAAGTGAATAGTCCGGTCCGGTTTCGGCCTGATTGCTAGACCGGATGTTCTGAGTCCGGTAGTCCGGCCCAATATAAGTCCGTTCCATCTCTAATAATATTAATTTTAGGTTTTACGTATTAATTAATTTACGAGTTTGGGAGAGTTACTAGATTTTTACTAACAATTACTAGATTTTAATTCTTGGGCAGGCGAAAGCACGAATTGGGTAGACCCCAAAGTGTGAGTGGCCCTCTATATTTTTTAACAAATAAATACTATATAATAAAAAGTAGGTGCTATATTGTGATCAACACTTACGTCTCTTGCTGTTAACGCGCTGACTACAAATGGAACAGCGATGCCAGGTATGGTCGCCACAGTATTAGTAAGAGCAACCAAGGTTCCCGCATAATTTGGCGAAATATCGATATGATTGGATAAGAATCCACAAAACATCCCTCCGAGCGCAGTGATCGCGAGTGTCATGAGCACTACACCCGCTACTTGTCCGTCTAAGTAGCACAGCAGGAAGAAACATATTAGGGGTCCGATACTAGCCACGCCGGTAGCTATTTTCCTTGCTGTCGTTGTTGATATTACCTACAAAAATATCAGAATATTTTTTATTCTGGAAGTTATTAGAATGGTGAAACGGCATAAATCTATCGAAGGAATTTGAGTTGAATTAGACGAATAAACTAATTATTTGTTCTTACTGAGGGTTAGAACCAAATAGAAACCCACTTCTAATTCATTCTCAAGGTGTCTATAGTTTGTAAAGTGCATCACAAACTTTGATAAGAAAAATAAGATAATAATATTATATATCATACCTCTTTCGACCTAAGTGTGTCCAGGATTTTGCTGAAGATAATTGAGAATATCCACATAGTTAAGAAGGGCATAGCAGTTAGAAAAGCATTATGAGACATTTTAAATTTGAGAACAGACTTCATATAGAGGGGCAGCTCTACGAGAACCATGTACCACCCCCAATTAGAACAAGTATGTGCAATTAAGATTGCAAGAAATGCTGGAGAACGTATGATGGCCTTCCAAGGGACAGATTCCTAAAATGAGCAAAAAATACATACATAATAGTAGTATAATAGTTGGTGGTTGTAGGGTGTTGCAGGTATAGGACAAATAAAATTCCTCTGTCGTTTGAATAACGGTCAACGTTTCTACGTTTAATTCACGTCTTCTTCAAGGCTATATCGGCGACAAAAGATGACTTTAATAAACAAGATTACATCTATGATGCACGTTATACATTACGCACGCCAGCACCATCACAGCAACAATATCGTTCGGCACAAGCTGTGGTCGGTGGTACCACTGGTACCACCAAACAATCGTTGTTTGCGGAGTTTTATTTGTCGTATACCATAAAACGGCAAGGGAGTTTTATTAGTTCTATACCTGCAAAAGCTTACATCTGTAAATTGAGAGGACGCAATACATTATCATCATAATAGTTGGTATTAACCAGGTGACTAAGAAATTGGTGCTCTTATGTGATTACTTAAGATCCAGAGTTGATTACACAATCACTAAGCCTAATGATTTTATTTTATTTGTTCGGTAAAACATTCTGTATTATTTCTCTTTTAGTATAAGAATAAACAAGAATCTACGTATTAGCGTACCAATCCACTTACAATAACTACCATCGATCCGTCCCGTACTTTCTACATACCTCTCTACCGTGTGATGAGGGGCCAGGTTCTTGATGAAGAGCCGTATTAATTAAATCTCTTTCTACTTGACTGATGTATCTTTCTCTAGAAGGAGTATCCGCTGCCAGTACTGCCCAAAATATCAGCCATATTGCGCTTATCGATCCCTCAATGTAAAATATTAACTCCCACCCAAGGTTTGCGGCTATCTTTCCAGACATTAGTAGGAAGAGCTAGGGCAAACGATGATGTAATTAGCATTCTTATTTCGTCTTTTGCTTAATATAGTAAACAGGTACTGACCACCGAACCCAACGCGGTTCCCGAATAAACAATGCTACTCATAACGCTTCTTTCAGTTGGTGGGGCCCAATGAGCTAAAATCACATGCATTGCTGGGAAGGTGACTCCTCCTCCAAGACCTAAAATAAGTGCCAGTATTTAAATTAATTTCATATCAAACTGGAAAAGCATTGAACAAGGTTATCAGTTTGGTTATGAGTTGTTGGATGAATCAACTTTAGCGAAAAGTGTTAAAAAAGGGATGTTACGTGTTTTTCATTTTTATATATAGAAAAAAAACAAATCAATAAGAAAATTGAAACGGACAAGTACGTACCTTGTAACACGCGTAATATGATTACAAGACTGAAGTGGAGTTGAGCCGCTACTGGAGTTAAAAGTGCAGCTACTACGTTCACCGCCACCGAGAAAAACATCACCCATTTCGCACTTGAAGTCTCTGAAATTTTGCCTCCAGGTATTTCAGATACAATGTAGCCCCAAAAATAAGCGCTGAGGAGGATTCCCTGCACTAAGTTCGACCATTCAAATGGTCCATCCTGGAAAAATTAATTACTAGAAGAGTTGGTTCAGTTGCAGCTCTATTGGTTAAGGGTTGTAATTAAAATGCAGAAATCAACTATCGTTGCTTCGATCAGCATCGACTTTTTTCTAAAAGTATGTGATTGGATGGGATATGTATGCACCAAAAGTGACACTTTTCTGGCAATGTTGGATGCAGCTTTCTATTTCAGGATTTGCTCTTAGAATAATAAAAAATAATTTGCTTATTAATAATAAAAGATTTGTTTTTGCTGAGCCATTAAATTGTCATACTTTTTGGGTCAGTTTTATTTCATTAGTCAAACTCCCTGATTAACTTCTAGTGGAGGTTAATAATTACTGAGTTTATAAAATGGAGGCAAATAGTTGAACAACCGCGTTAGAATACGCGGATGACCACTTGGCTACAATGACATGAAATTGACATTTATTCTTGTCTTGCATCTGGTAATTTACCCTTGACCGTTTCAATTACACTATTATCTGATTAAATCATTGTCGCGCTTTTATACATATTTGCTTGACCTACAAAGCAAGCTAAAAATACAACGTTGCTTTCAGTTGTTGCAATATTTTAATTTGTTTATGGAGGTATAAAAATTGCCCCAAATTAAACTTTATGGGATATAAATAATTCAATCGTCGGTTATTTTTGTTCGTGATGATCTGATTTTTTGAGCCATTCCGCACCCAATTAATACATTGTTAAACAAAAGTGGGACGTATGATCTTAAAAATGGCTTCCAAAGATGGCAAATGTTTTTGTGATTTATACTTTGCCCAACATTATGATAAGCTTTAGTCTTCATTTAGGATGATGATGTCTTATGTATAAACCATTCACTTATTATTGACAACAAGTTCTAGTAGGCGTTTTAAATCTGACTTTCACACTTTTGTCTGGTTATTGGTGATAACGACAGTACTGGTTTTTTTACTTACTTCTTCGCCATCGTCATCGTGTTCACTTCCTCCAACAGCTGTATGATTGACCATACTGACTATAGCCACATGGAAGTTAACTTTCAGTCCATAAACTAGCCCCAAGCCTACGGAGCCAAGCAGGCAGATGAGGTACCTCGTGGAACATATCCCTACAGAATAAGCACCACATAATTTGGTTGTCTTAATTATCTCCGGAATCGGGTATCAATAATATACATAAAACGTCCATAAGTAAGTGTCAAATGGGTATTTGTTAGTGCTCTTTAGTTTAAAGAAAAAGTTTAGCCTCAGCTGGGGATTGAACCGTGCACACATCTCCGGTTTCTGGGCGGGTACTTTAATCGCTAACTTCTTATTCGGTTGAAGTACATTTTCTGCAACTTTTTAGATAGGTACGTAATTGGATGTATTTATAATGTTTTGTTTGGAAGTTTTAAAAGAATCTTAAAAGAAAACCTTTACTCAGTGGAAATACATTTTTTACAACGTCTTATAATTAGGAGCCAATAACACTCAAAGCTTTACTGCGGCAGTAATATTTTTAGACTTGCGTCGAGTTTTATTAGCCAGCTGGAGTTACATTGGGAATGTAATGGAAAATCAAACAGATCAACAGAAATACATTTCTGCTACGAAAGTACATACTGACCAACCTAAACTGACTAACGAAAAAGCAGGTTTGAGAAACAGAGTGCCTGGTTTTCTATTTGCGGAAAGTACCGGGCAGCTCGTGTTCAATTTCCCACTATTTTTTTTTATTTCAATTTATTGTTTTGTGTTTAGAGTCTAATACAATTTATAATTATATCGTTTACTTACACATTGGAACTTCACAAATAGGTATTTATTGTCGTAGGTTGATACAAACTGCAGTAAACTATTCAAAGCATAATACTAAAGTTCCACATCAATGCGGATTTCGTACAATTTTCTCAGCAGTAAAAGAAAACCTAATTATATTCATAAAATAAAATATATATCCTGACAATGTCAAAATGACTATTATAAAAACGTCTATTCTCCAGTGACTTTTTTATTTTGGGTAGTGACTTTATTTTTATTTTGGGCAGTGCTGGGGACTATAAGTTGGAACTACATCAATAGAATTAACTATGGGTATTGCGGGTGTAGGACTTGAAAAATGCACTTCACACTTTCGAAATTACCAACGTTTCGATCCTTTATTTTTATAAATTTAACTTAATTAACTATTATTATTGGAATTTATTATTTATTAAAATTATTGTAATCTCTGAATTCTTTCGGTCTTTTTAGGCTAGTGAATAAAATGTGGCAATGTGGTAAAGGCCCAGGCCCGGGTGTTCAGTACAAAGTTATTAAGGTGGCTATAAATTTTTGTCCGAAAGGGATGGAGTAATATGGTCCATTTCAAATAGATATTCATCCATAGCAGGCTGAGGAATTGACAGATTCACCCTCCATGTAAATGTGTCATTTATTATATGTCAATTTCTCAGCTTACTAGATGAATATCTATTTTTAATGGACTCTAAAAGTATATAGATTGATAGGTGCTTTTGTTACTCATGTCTTTTCTTTTAACAATTGAGCCAATTGATGTTTTTCTACTCAGTTCTATCCTTTAAAATATGTGCATAAAATTTGTTAATAAATAAATCTCTACTTAATATTGGCTTACCTACTCGTATCTTTTTATAATATGGTGTCACAAAATCTCAAAAAACATTTTTTAAGAATTACTTAAGCAGAATGAAGTTTTGCTTAAGTAATTGAAAAATCATGTGTTTATTACAAAAATAAGTGCTCAAGTTGGTTATGGCTGAATTGAGAAATTCATAGCCAACTTGATGACTTTTTGTAATAAACTGCCCGTATATAAATAATACTAACGAATACATGTCAAGTTAAACTTTCCTGGGAAGTCGAATATTCCGCAGGTGGTTAATAGTAGAGAGTTCACGTTACACGATTTTATTATCCGGCCAAAAAAAACTTGGTAGTAAACCGTAATAGATACAGATTCGGTTAAATTGGAACAAAGCTGCACATTTGGGTGCCCATCATAGTAACATTTTAAAATTTTCAAGACTTTGACCGCTTTCGAATTATTCGAAAAAAACTTAAATTTACGAAAATCGTTTTTGGTTTTTCCTGAATTTGTTTATAGCGTTATTTAAAAATAAATTTCGCATTTTTAGGGGTACTTTTTCAGCTCTACAAGACGGTATTATTTAATTGCAATCCAACGTTACGACTTTTATGAGGCCTCATCAATTTGAGTTTTTCAAATATGACTCTTAAATTCGATTATGAAACATTGGAAGCCCTCTTTATTACAAATTTATATTTTCGTTATAGTTTATGTCATTTTTAACGATTTATTTAATTTTACGCAGAGTGTAGGACTTATTCAAATTCGTCGTATTAGATTAAATTGGGACAAATATGCCAATTTTAATATGACAAGATATTTTTGAGTTTACAGAAACCAACCACTTCCTGAAAAATAAAAAATCATCTGTGCTTAGCGTCCTTTATTTACTAATGTGAACGTAGCTTCTGAAGTAGCTTCTTGTCCTACACCTGCTATCCAAACGTTCACATAAAAAAAAATCGAAATTTACCAAGTAAAAATGTTTTTTCTCAGTTTATCTGAAGATTCTTTGAAAAACAAATTTCATTTTTTGATTCGCCCTTTTTATTTTTACAAGATGGTTTGTTAAAAAATATAAAAAGGTATATTGCCCTATCAAAAAATAGTTGATAAAATTCCTGAAATTCAAATGTAGGAAAAAAGTGCCAATAAGAATATAAAAATCATTTTTCAAAACTGTTCGAAATAAGTTCAGAAAAAAGCTTGTTTATTTTAATTTATAATAATTCTTTATATCCAGTTTAGGTAAAATATTACAAGATTCTAGAACCATTGATAGAGAGTATCTAGTATAGGTCCTCTAACGAGAGCCGGGTCCTAAAAACTACTACCCGTTACGTCTCTAGTTAATAGTAAATTTTGAATATAAACTTTACTTACCTATGCCACCTCTAGCTTCGACTTCTTCTTCCTTGTCTCCCTTCATTTTGCGATAAAGCCGAAACCTGAAAAAAGTTGTGCTTTTTTTATAGTGTTAAGCTGTAGTAGTGTTTTTTTTTTTATTAATACACGTACAGATTTACATTTTGTTAACAGCCAATTTTATATATTTAGTTTTACTAAAAAAATTTGTATAAAAATTAATAAAAACATTGGCAAATTCACTGGGAGGGTGAAGCCCCTGTTAAATTCAAAAAAGTAGGTTTGTTGCTCTGTTCCACCACTTCACATTTGTGAAATCTCCAAACGTTTCGACTTTTATTGAAGTCTTCCTCTGTCCTCAGGGTGTTTTTACTAAGTGAAGATGTCGTACTTTTTTATTGTTTGCATATAAAATAAGAACAAACCTTCAAGTTTTGTTATCTTCTGTTTTAACTCGTAAATTACTATATTATTATTATCAATACAATTACTATCAATAACCGGAGCTATATTTATTGCATATTCATTTATAATTCAATGAATGTGGTGACAAAAAATACCAACAATCAATATTTACGCTGTATGTATTATATTAGATTGCGTTTTATATATTTAAATCCGTTTGCCTAACTAATAATGATGCGACCTAAAGGATAATCACTTTTATCCACGACCATTCCACGACATAATCACATTATTCTTGTACATTCTCAAGATTATTGCTAATCTTCATTCACAAGTGAATAATGAGTTGTCATGGAAGCGAAACAAGTCGTAGGCAACTGGCAACTCAAAAAGTAAACCGCCCCTATACGTGAAATCCGTAGTTACCACTGGTTAATCCAAATAATTATCCTTCTATTAGGATGTATTGAGACAAATGTAGGTTACAGTTTCTCTTTTTCACTAAAAAATGCACTTTTTACTAAAAAATACTTAAAATAGGCCATAAAAAATATGAAATAATTTACCGTCCACCCTCGTAGCATTGAAATGAACATGCACGGGCTACTAGATACGTCATCTATCTGACGCATCAAACGTCGCGCCGTCGATTAGCGAAACCAGCGGTGATTTTAAAATTGTGAATTATCTAGCATCTATCGGGCAACATGTGCCACTCGCTTCGCTCGTGGGAAACGTTACCCCCGAGAATAACACTATTATCCACGACCATACTATAATAATCACATTATTCTTGTACATTCTCAAGATTAATGCTAATCTTTATTCACTTGTAAATAATGAACATTATTCAAAAGTGAATAATGAGTTGTCATGGTAAAAAAACATGTCATAGGCCACTGACAACTCAAAAAGTTAAATGCCTTAAACATGAAATCGGTAGTTAGTAGTTAAGTACCACTGGTTCATTCAAATAATTGTGCTTCTATTAGGATGTCTTGAGACAAATGTAGGTTACACTGTCTTTTTTTTAACTAAAAAATTTACTTCTTACTGAAAAATACTTAAAATAGGCCATAAAATGAAGTAATTTACCGTCCACCTTCGTAGAATTGAAATGAACATGCGCGGGCGACTAGACCGTTATCTATCTGACGCATCAAACGTCGCGCCGTCGATTAGCGAAACCTGTCGTGGTCGTGGTTTTAAAATTGTAAATTATCTTTGTGGCACCTATAACCTATCATATTTGAGAAAACCCAGAATCTTGGTCGTGGATAAAGTATAGTATTCAACTCGCATTTAATGAGCGTTATTCTATCAGGCAATTTGTGCCACTCGCTTCGCTCGTCGGCTCAAACGTTATCATCGAGAATAACGACTCTCATTAAATGCTTGTTGTATAATATACTAATTTTAACTGCAATGAATTTTTTTTAAATATCTCTCAAGCCTTCGGAATAATTAAGACATAGGTGTGCCATTTTGAAATAAAATTGTCAAAACATATCAACAACCTGTAACTTTTTAACGCAGCTGGATAAATAACACAAATATATGACTAACTCCCCATTAAAATTGACTAAAGAATATGAGATTTTGTTCACGACCACTTAATAATATACTGATATTCAGTTTGTTGACAAAAGTTAAATAGGGCTCATATAGCATCAGAGGGATATATGAGTTGAAACTGCGGGAAAAATATCATTATTCCCGCTGTTTCAACTCATATATCCCTCTGACGCTATATGAGCCCTATTTAACTTTTGTCAACAAGCTGAATATCAGTATATTTTTAAATATTAAACATAGCCTAACCTAAATACCTAAAGAAAACAAAAACACCTTTTTTTAGCGAACAGCAGCAAAGAACCATAGCAACGTTAAATTGCGGTGAATAAATAATCGGAATTTTTTATCTTTAAAAGTTTTGTGATTAATTAGTATTGATCACAAAAATGCACTTTGCCTCTTGTCTAAGAAATTTTGTATGTTTTAGGTACAGTTTCAAATTAAATTTAACAAAATTTCAAAACTTTAACAAAAAAAAATCAAAAATGTAATACTGCAAATAAGATGCATATGTTCATAGTATCTCTCCTATTTTTATTAGTCCAAAGGCAGATTAAACTAACTATTTAATGTTCTTCTCCAATTAGTTCTTTTAAATTTCACTGCTTAATATCACGAACTCATACTCGATCGTACAAACCAATTTCTCCAAAATAAAGAACCTAAAAGGACGTGGCCCACTATGACCTATTTAAAAAAATAATTTAACAAAATATTCCCTTCAATAATTTAGGCCAAAGCTCACAAAGTTTTATCTATAAACAAAAATAAAAAAAAGAACTGAAAATTAGCATTAACGTATATTATGGTAAATCAACTTCTATAAAGTCGATTTTTTCGGATGCATTTTTTGTTAATAATCCAATAAAGTACTGTAACAATATGTTTATTATTACTCACCTATAATAGAAATTACTATAAATCACTTTTATTTAGATTTCATGAAAAGAAGAGTAATAACTAACAACTTTAGAACACATTTGACAACATTATGTTACTTTTAAATATAATTTCAGTTAAAAACAACCGGTAAGTAATTATTTTCAAACTCCGCACAAATTTGAATACCATTCAAAAGCCGGTCGGTCCGCGAATGTTTTCAATAAGCAGTATCCTGCCCGCGTTTGGGTAAGCAGCCCATTCTTGCGCGTCTCAAGGTGACCTCTAACTGTCATCGACCGCACGCATCCTACAAAGCGTGGCAGCCCAAAACATGAGCGATCAATGCACCTCGTTCCCGACAAAAACGTCTTGTGTTGCGAAGACCCCCGATTAAGGTAGATCAATATTTTTACGTTCATTATCATATAACTGTAAGTTGTACGCGATATGTCGAGAAATGGTGTAACATATAGGTTTTTTTAACTTAAACGTAACCGCAACGTGCGCCTCAGCAGGCGTACACTTTCGATAATCGTTAATATCTTGCCAAACCTTTAAAATAAACAGCGAAGTTCGATGAAGCGCGGTAATGCAATATTGAGCAATCGGTTTGTCAAATTGGGGATTTTATAGATTCATGGAACTTAAAAGATTCACTCTACGTTACATTGAACCTCATATAATTTCATAATATATATGATAGAACATCATACATCAATCAACAATGTGAGAGCTAAATTAGGTATATGCGCACTTATCTTGCGTTTCTCACTAGGTACTCATTACTAATAAATTAGTCAATGGTTTATAGGTTTTACAGCATGGCCTTTCTTTATACCTCCTGAGTTTAGTCTCTATACTTGACTATATACCATTTACTTATTTTATTATTGCTCACTTTGGCATTTTTATTGTATTTTCTCATGAGGTGCTGAAAGGAGATGGGTATTAAAAAAAAGGAAGATTTCAAAGGTAATGATGATGTCAAAAATATGTGAATGCGTTATAGTAGGTAAGCGTTTTTTTTTTAAATGAATATGGGCATGTGGGCGAAGCAATTTCCGGGCGATCGCCTACTTCACTAGTGTAAAAACGACAATTTGTGGATTAAATGGTGAAGACCACATTCCTCTCTTATTTTCCAAACCTGGCATTCCACGGAACAAGGCCGAGAGTCTCGTCCATACTCCGGAATCTCATATGAGTCCCTCAATGTCGTCTACAGCAACGCATCAACCATCTTGAAGAAATAGAAATAAAGATTTTATGGACTCTTTTATTGCTTGCTACTTTTTTGCTACACATTTATTAGAAACAATATGATATTTTTGTTTTGTTTTTGTTGTTATTTTGTTATGTGTTTTTTGTTTTAATTTATTTTTAATATCTCTTAATAAACCACTTTTTATTCACTATTCCTTACCTGTACCAACCTACCTATAACAGTGCATGTGCAGCACAGAGAAGTGTGTACAGCACTCTAAGAACCACACAATTTTCCGAAAAAAATAAAAACACAACCTGCTATGTTTTTATTTTTTTATGTTGTTATTATTTCTCTAATGCAAATGTTGTGACAAAAGATAAATTTAAAAGACTTGTAGACAAAAATAGAGTGTCAATCCTGCCTTGAATAATAACACTTTAAAATACAGGGTTGTCAGAAATTAGTTGACCAAACTTAAACGGGGGATTCTTGAGGCCAAAATTCAAAATACTGATTTTAAATTAATTAAAAGAATGGTGAGATGTTGTACAGAGCAGGAGCAGGCGACATCCACCGGTGTATTTTAGATCTCTAATACTGCATGACAGATGGCTCTCAGTTCGAGAAGCAGCCCATATTGCTCTGTACCTCGCTGGTTATCGCAACCAGAACGAAGTGAAGAGAGTAGGTGGTCACCAATTTGTCGATCAGCCCATTTGCATACTAGTTTCGGGGTCTATCCCTCATTAGTACAGCTTTGGCTGATCAACAAATTGGAGACCGTGAGTTAGCGGGTTAAAACCGAGAATGTACGGAGTACCGGTGAGATGTTGTACAGAGCAGGAGCAGGCGACGACATCCATCAGCGTATTTTAGACCTAATACTGCATGACAGATGGCTCTCAGTACGAGAAGCAGCCCATATTCGGCAAGCCGATTCATTTCGGCGCCGTTTATTCATTTCCGAATAAACGTGGGTCTATAACTAAAGCTGTCTAAACGTAAGTGTCGCACACATTAGTCTATAATTGTGTACAGGGTGTTTCAAATTCGAGCCACATCATTGGGATCTCAGCAACAACATGCCGTTTTAACATTTGAAAAATTCCGATTACTTCCGGAGATATTCAAAAAAATACGAAGTTTTGAAAAATCGTTTTGAATAAAAAATCCAGGTCCGCATTTAAAAAAGTAAAGTTGGTGATGGTTACCAAAAAACGAAACGTCGCAGGAAGAAACTAAATATGCCATCTTACAGGCCAGAAAAAGTTGCAATGACGAAGTCTCAATCATTTTGAATTATCTCTTCGAATAAGCTCCAAAAAAAAAAATAAAAACGATATTTCAACATTTCGTATTTTTTCGGATATCTCCGGAAGTAATCGGAATTTTTCAAATGTTAAAACGGCATATTGTTGAACTCCAAACTGCGCAACTCTGCCCCAATTTAACCGACCCTGTATCTCTTACCGTTGCTGAGATCCCAATGATGTGGCTCGAATTTGAAACACCCTCTACATTGACTGGTAGAGAAAACCACGTATGTAATTCCGGCGTAACGTATATCAGTATTCAGCTATTAGTACTTCTGATATAAAACATTAAAGTTTAAAGGCGTCTACATGTATAGCCTCAAAATAAAACAAGAAAATGGAGTCGAATAATACAAACCCTTGTACACTATTTGAATTGTCTATTTTGCACTTTTATTTTTACTTCAAGGTGCAATGAGCAACGTAACAAACTGGTAACAACAAAGACTAGCTTTAGTGGCTGATCATATTTTGTTGGTTACAAAAAACACTTACTTTATTGCATTAAATATAGAAATTATCTAAAAGAAACACCAAAATGGTCTCAAAAATCATCAACTAATATTATTATCATACTGGTGCTCCTGTGTCTAGACCCATAAATTGTTTGCACAATTCATATGTAGAAAACGATGTAGCGACCATAGGAGCAGCTCGCATGTAATTTATTGACATGCCCCTGTAAAGGCCTTTCACTATTCCATGATCTTTGTAGATGTGCTTAAGAGTTTTTATCATGCCCTGTCCTAGGTGCTGTGTCTCTGGTTTCATCATCGCTAATTGCATCCGCCTTCGAGTTACGTCCAATGGGTAACTGAAGCTTTGGGCGATGGCCCCTGCTAAACCACCACATAGAAGCTTAGCCGGCACGGTCAGAACTACACCACCTGAAAACGAATAATTTAGTTAGTTCTTACACATTGATGGTTTGAAAAAAGCATTTCAAAAAGCCCCTCTATACCCCATTAGCACGTTGACGTCCCATTCCTATCAATTAAAGGTCGCATGGCAATGGTGTAAATAATGTCAAATAACTTGTTTTCGGAATAATAAATTTAAACATTAGAACTGACGTCATTTCTAAAGATCTCGTCGTCAGTCACATTTTAGGTGATTTCGACGTCAGATCGATGTCATTGTGCTACTGGAATAGTTTGTGTATGAGGCTAATAGGTATAACATACAACATTACAGACAATTTTGTAACTTTTTCTCACCACTTTCTTTGTTATTTCTTCGCAAATCTTACTTACCAGTATTCTTTGAGCATGGTCGTGACGTCCATGATGGTAAATATTTTAAGCAACCATATTTCAAGTATTCGAAACAATAAAATGATAGCCCTGCATATGGGACCATTCCCATTATAGTTGGAGTAAAGCCCCGGTATAGAGCAATAAATCCTCCTTCGCCTTTAACTATCGTAGAGGCGGTGTGGAGAATACCAGTATAAACATGTTCACCGCTAATCTAAAATAAGCATAGAATACCAAGAGGCAGAAAAAAGTTTGCATCTTTTAGGGCTATGAAAAATTTCATCTCAATGGACTGAAATACAGAAGAGGTGATTATAAATTTTTAGAATTAATAACTATTGTGGTAAGTACTATCAACAATAAATAAAAATCAGAACGTTTCTCTGCAGGGTTGCTGTGTACAGATATATATATACAGGGTGACCGTTTTCCAAGTTTAACCATGGAGATCTCGGTTAGTTCAGGTTAGTTAACAGACTCGGTTATTTAAACGGTCTGTTAACCAAAAAACAGATTAACCATTAATAACTGTATAGAGTCAGACCTACACAGGGTGACCGTTTTTCGAGTTTAACCATGGAATCTCGGTTGTTTGAAGAAATTCGAAAAGAGATAAATTGAGGCAAAGTTGCACAAATAGGAATTAATAAAAATGAAGTTTTCAAGTTTCCAAAAAATGACGAAAATTCCAACTGGTTTCGGAAATATTCACAAAAATCCGAAATATTGAAAAAAAAAATGATACTTCATAGCCACGTTTTGCTCTCTTATTCAACGTGGTTGTTTTTTCAAATTAAGAATCCGATTTTTTAAATACGATTCTGGATTTTGTATATAGGATTGTGAATCTCCCTGCAATTCTGCATTCGGTGATATGGGATAATTAATAATGCAATTAATTCTTAGTCTAGATTTTGCTGATTTGCAGATGTGATGGTTAACATTTAATGATAAAGTCGGTTCACGATCTTTTTAACCCCCGCAGACTAGAGATTTTTTCGTCGGGCGATAGTTTAGTCGAATTGGGTTGAATCTTCGCACACTGCAAGATTAAACTGTTCGATTGTATTAAACTGATTCATGGTAAGTAGGTACTGTTGGACAGTCTGCATACCTACCGCCCAACCAAACAGTTGAATTTTTTTAGTGTGTAAAGATTCAACTCGATCCCACTAAACTAACGGCCAATGAAAAAGTCTGTAGTCTGCGAGTACAAAAAGATAGTGAACCAACTTTATCAACCAATTTTCAAAAAATCTAACCTAAAAATAATTATTAATTGCCGCATATGACCGAATGCAGAATACTGCAAGGAGATTCAGAATCCGACATAAAAAATCCAGGACCGTATATAGTTGATTGTTGCCTGAAAACAAATTGTAGGATTTGAAATTTGAAATTACCACTTCAGCAATGCAAAAAATGGCTATGAAAAATGTTAATCATATTTACCTCCTTAAATTAAGACTAGAAAAAATTTTAAAAAATGTTTTAATAGATATGATTTTTTGCAAATATTTCCAAAACCAGTTGGAAGGTAGATTTTTTTTATATTATTTTATAGACTTCTAATAACGCAACTTTGCCCTAATTTTACCTTCTTTGTATCCCTTCAAATAACTGAGATCCCCATGGCTAAACTTGAAAAATGGTCACACTGTACATAAGATGGAATTAGTTTATTTAGTTGCTATGGGCATTGAATAAATAGTAAAAATGCCTCACTACAAGACCAGTTACATCATTATTAAAGCGCTACCATGCACCCTACATAGCATATCTCACAATATGCCTCAAAATATGCACTAAAAAAAGACTTAAAAATGCACTAAAAAAAGTTTTTCTTGCTTTTTCTTTGGAGTTTTCTGATGTCTCTCTTGTTTCACTACCTGATTTAGTAGATTTTTCACTTACCTGAAAAGCTAATCTTGCTCTTATGGTATCCAGAGGATATGTTAAAAAAACAGCAGTAAGTCCTGCACCTGCTCCTGCAATAAACTTGTCAATATGGGATTTTTCTCCAAAAATTCCATCAAGATACTTCTTGAAAATTTCGAATGCCGTAAACTGGCAAGCGGCATATGGAAATATTCGAACCATTTGAGCACCATTACCCTGAAAAAAAAAATAAGAGTTTTATTATGTTAAGAAAGCTTAGTGTAAGATTTTGTGCAAATTTTTAAAGGAAGCTGTAATACCTAGTTTACACATTAAGAAACCACATAGAGAGTACCTTGTAGAGAGCAAACAATCCTTCCCTTGTTATTATATGCCTTACTCCACTAAAAACTCCATGATTTGTGTGATGCTGATTATGAGCTTGAAGTAAAATTTTTACTCGATCTAATGGAGCCACAACTGTTTTTGAAACCATTCCGGCAATACCTGAAAGACAAAAATATTATGAAAAAGGGCACAAATTGTGTGGTCTCCTTCTTAACAAGTGGGACACTTAAAGTTGAGTCTATTGACTTAACACTGCAAGACAACTTAACATAAATAATTAAACCAACTTACCTCCACAACAAAGATTCTTGCAAACCATTATGAGTTGAAGCCCAGAGGCTCCAGGCCCAGTTTCAGTCTTTAAAGTTGTCATTTTGTTGCCCTACCTAAGTTGAGACCACAAAACTAGGCTTAATTACCTATGTATATCTTCCATTGGTAAAACTATGGATTATATTATATATCTATATACCTTAGTTCTTAGTATCAACAGCTACCACTGAATTTTTAAATACTTATTAAGTAGGAATTTTCCATAAAAAAATATGAAAAATGTACGTACTAGCACTGTTAAACTGGTACCAACTTTCACTTGATGCCATCATTTGTAGATGTTGTGGGAATTTAGGCCATTAAATTTCTCTATAATTTGGAGTAATGAATATTTATTTTGTTATCAACAACTGCCAAGCGTGTTAATAATCATCTTATCATATTTTTATTTTTAAATATATCACAAGACTATTTCGAAAAATTTTAAATCCTGGACACGAGTATATAATTTTTATGTTTAAGCCAAGCGTGAGTGATCTCACCAAGCGTGAGTGATCTCACGCTCACTACTACATAATAACAACAAAACAAAATATTAATAACTTATTACAACAGTGTGAGTATTATGACGTTTTAAAGCGTAAATTTAATCCGAATTATATGCAACGGATCAAAGTTCATATTTTTTTAAATTAACCTTTTAAGTTCTAATTTTTTAACTTCAAAAATGTTTGGCAAAACCTGGTTATCTGTTTTCTGTTACAGCGTTTTCGGGTGGCCGCTCTAGACGCTCTGACAGTATGCTGATCCTTGCATTTTTATCGAAAATACTCAAAATACAAAGGATACGAATAGTCTGAGCGCTCCAGAATCTGCACCCGAAAATGCTGTTAGTTCACGTCCATCAGACGTTTCAGAAGCAAATGCTTCAATCAATATGGATTCTAGAATTTCTAGATCCGGGTTCGGATTAATTCCTGACTAATTTTCAACCTAGAGCAGTGGCTGACCTACCATCGGAAATCAGTCTAATTCATTTAAAAACTGTCAAATTAAATTTCCACTCCAGTCCTATCCAGACATTTCCGAAAAAGCCTATTATCAGTGTTGCCAGAATGTTTTGATGTAAGGACAGTAACGTAAGAAAAACCTCAAAAATCTATAGATGGGACAAGGGAAAATTCCCAAAAAACCTTTAAACCCAATTTAGGGTTTTTACCCGGGTTTTTTCCCATCTTTTCTTGAAAGCACCCGGCAGTTTCAAGATTTAAGGTTAGATTTTAGATTAGAATTCAATAAATCCAGATTCTGGTTTGTTTTTTGATAAACTAAACACTGGTTAATTGATTAAAAACTTCAAGCTGCACAAACCTACTAATTATTGCTTAATTGGTAAGAGTTAAGCGTATTGAAAAAGTTAAATTTAGAGGTTATAATGGAATAAACCCGGAATTTTCCCGAATGTGTGCAGGGAATAAACCCTCAAAAATTAAAAAACCGGGTGAAAACCCATTTCTACAAAAATCTGTTATCAAACGCGTAACAGATTTACTAAAGTCGACTTTGCACACACTTGTTGTGACATGCTGAAATTGTTTTCAGTTTGAGTGCTTTTAGTTTCAGTGGAAACTTTTGCTGCTGGGTGAAAAACGAAATTTTTTGAAAGTAAAAGTAACAGATCTAGTACAATTGTAATAAACTGGCAACACTGCCTATCATCCCATGACATTAGTGACATACTGCAACCAGCCTAGCATTAGAAGTAGGGGGTGTTCATTAAAAAAAGCCATCTAGTTGGCTGTGAAATATCATAAGAATGAGATGAAGCAACTGTTATGCAAACTGACCTCTCTGTTTGCATATGAGTTAATGTGTGGAAACGTGGCAACTCTGTAAGCCATTTTTCGAAGCTTTTAAGCTTTAATCTTATGGAAGTTTTTTCTATTTTTCGGTTTTCTAAATAAACCAGACCAATGAGGCCCTAAATGCACATGTGTTTGCAATATTTTTTATTTTCGTCAAGAGCATTTCCTTTGTTAGTGTTGGACAGGCACTTTCACAATTTCTTGGGAATTCCGGCCATAAAACATGGTCACTACAATTGCCCTTCTTTTTTGACCGGCAAAGGCGCCCTTTTAATGGTTTATGGCCCTTGAAAGAATTTCAGACCTGTACGTGACCCAAACAATAGTTTGGTAATTAAAGCGTTTTTGCAAATATCGTTAATTGAAATTAAAATCTTATTCTCTCAGCAGATAGAGCTTTTAATTTCTGATCCTTTGATTGTAAATTCGAGCAATTAATGTCTTAATTGAATGAGCCAGGAAATTAACGGTTAATTTCAATAAAAAGCTTTAATTGTCAATTAAACTATGTCATGTGAGGTGTCATTTTAAAGGGCATCGTTTATTCTGTCCAATGATCCCATTTTCAATTTTCTTTTTCCAGCACATTTTCCAGAAAAACTCATTTTCTGAATTTATGCCCGCGCTGTCCGAAGCGCCATATAATCGCCACTGGTGAGGGTGGTATCGATTTTTTCGGCAGTACCCTTTCGGGGATGTGACGTACCGAGGGGGTGGCGAAAGAGAGAAGATCTTCGACACTCGAAAAAAAAGACGCGTTTTGAACTCAATAGAGTTACGATCTAAAAACGACGATCCAACCGGGAAGACGGAAAATTTCGAATTTTACCGCGAGAAAAGTCCTTGGCTCCGCCGTTCTGATTATCGCCAATTCGTATTTTTTTTTTCCTTTTTGAATCCCGTTTTCGTCCGCCGCGCTAATGATATTTGTATTTTTAATTAGTGTCAAAACAATTAATTCGGCTATTGCTCGCCTACGAAAAGTTTCGTGGAGTGTTTTTCGGTTGTGCCATATAGTGTCAACCCACCTCTGCCCTTTTCCTGAATAGGCCATTTTCCTGCAGATAGCGGATACTTTTCAGACGCAGGAGACTACCGGCAACTAAGTATTTGTAGAGTAGTTGCAGAAGTTGAAACTTTTAGTATATTATAGTAGTGTTTTGCTCACCATAATATCGAGGATCCCAGTTACTGGCAGAATTCTGTTCTCTTCTACACTGCGTCGTTAGTTTAGTTTTCTTTGTTGTGTTTTTCCAAGTTAGTAAGAAATCGTGTACCCGTCAAGCACGTTTCTGGGGACCACTGAGCTTGTTGCAATAAGTTCACGTCCGCCGCTATTTTATTTCAGATTCTAGAGAAACTAAGAATTGTCTTTTTTAATTTTTTTTTCCTTTCTTAATTACGATTCAATTAGTTTTTGTTTTTTTTTTTTTTTGGCTTTTTGCAGGTTTTTGTCTTAAACCATAAAACCTTGCTGGCATCTCTAAAACAATAAAATTTTACATTATTTAAATTAGCGACCTAAGGGACAATAGATCCTTTCCAAGAGTTGGGTCCCCCTTGCAGCGTGGTAAAAGAGATTTGGCGCAAGAAGATACGTTGGACTTAGAACATCCACGTAGTCGAATCTACTCCGCAGACACGGCGGCAACACGGCAGCAGCCGCGAACCACAGCCGCCCCCACGCAACCACCGATTAAACGGATTATTACGGATTATCATTATCGGCTGGGGGGACACTGCGCGACACAACAAAGGTCCATTTTATAGATGGGCGAAGGGAAAATTCCCAAAAAACTTTAAGCCCAATTTAGGATTTTTACCCGGGTTTTTTCCCATCTTTTCTAGAAAGCACCCGGCAGTTTCAAAATTTAAGGTTGGATTTTAGACTAGAATTCAATAAATCCAGATTCTGGCTTGTTTTTTGATAAGCTAAACACTGGTCAATTGATCAAAAGCTTCAAGCTGCACAAACCAACAAATTATTGCTTAATTGGTAAGAGTTAGGCGTATTGAATAAACCCTCAAAAATGAAAAAACCGGGTGAAAACCCATCTCTAGTCCATTTACTTTGATTATGTCATCCTTTTCTGTCAAAAATGTATACCCTTTTCGATGACATTTTCTAATATACCATCAAATATCGAATATCGACATTATTACATCTAGTAACGATAAAAAAATATGTCGATTAGTTGTTGCCATCCGTATCTAACAATCATTTTTTGAAATTTTTGCCAATCAAAACATAACACGACTCATTAAGACGATTGAGTCAATAGTCAATAGTTAATAATTCTTCAATAAATTCACAAAAATCCCTTTTAATCATAAAATTCCATTACTCCATTGCAATCAAGCATATTACAGTAGTTATTGTTTTTTTGCATTTCAAATATGATTGTAATATGAAGGTAATGTGAGTATCAAAATCAAAGCTTAGAGGAATCAAGTAGGTACTTTAATTCCTTGATACAATGATAAAATAATATTTTTCTCAGTCTCAAGTGTTTGAATCAAGGATGGTCACTACTCAGCTCTCCATGAACCATTGGTACTTGCTTTGTTTGTTTTCACTCATCAGTTGCACAGAGCCTCATGACATCAAAGGCTTTGATGACTCTGTTCTATTCGATATTAATTTCGGGTCAGTTTTAAACCAAGACTTGGAAAATGATCACTTAGAATCTATGCTTGTGACATCATCATTCAATGAGAAGTATAAATGCTACTTGCCAAATATTATCGAAAAAAAGGAAGGTCTAATAGAGCCTTACAATGGTCCTAGCCCATTGGAACTCATTTCTCCCCTGTTTTCTCAGGGTAAGTTTGTTTTTACATTTATTATTAATTATGTTCAGTAGTCACCACATATCATAATAGTAGTTAGTATTCACCACACCAAATTTCTATTTTTATATCATAAAATTGTTCACTTAGCTATATAATTAATGAGTAAGTCAAGGTGCCAATAATGAACATTTTCTTAGATAAAGGGCCTATAACAGAATGTAAAAGTAATAGGGCTTTCCATTGGTTCAGTTTGACAACAAGTCAAGAGAGTAGTAAACTTACATTTAAGTTTATATTTGAAATATATACTAAAAATATCTACAGTTACCTAAATTAAAACCACAAATTTTAATTGTTTGAAAATGTACACTTCTCTTAGGAACATGCTCTTATCGACTAGACAGCTACTGGACTTACGAAGTATGTCATGGAAAATACATAAGACAATACCACGAAGAGAGGGAGGGAAAAAAAATTAAACTTCAAGAGTACATTTTAGGCAAGTGGGATAAAAACCATTTAGAACAACTCCTAGAAAAGAGTAAGCTTAATAGGGAGGATTTGAAAGATGATGTAGTAATACCTACTAAAAAGATTGACAATGTTAATGTACCATATTTTGAGGTAAGTGTGCTAGTTGATTTATATTTAGTTATGGAAGAAGAGTTAGGTCCACTTTAGTTACAGTTTTCTTAGTTGCTCGCCCTAAATATAGTTTTGTATATGAACATACCAACATCAGTTTAATGGGGTTTAGCCAAGGAAAAAATCACTTTATAAAATATGTACAACAAAATTCCATATAATTCACCTTACATTCCATGCTAAATTTCCTTAAATTTCACTAAATATAACCAAATTCCATTAACCCTCCAGCGGTCGTCTGTATTTAACTTACACCAAGGGTGGTGCTGTGCTACTGAGTGCCACAAGTCAAAACTCAAGATTATGTCATGATACTACCAATAAATAAAATTATACTCAATCAGAGTACAATTTTTATTATAAAAAGTATTGGAATATTAATTAATAAGGAACATAACTGAACACAAACAAAACTTTAGAACACTAATTTCAGAAAAGAAAACGAACTAATTCTGAAACATTTTTCAATTTAGTTCTCATCCATTGGCAGATACAAACAAGTACTACATTTCACGTTTTTTGTAATATGTTTTTTACAAACAAACCTTTTGTACATATCATATGAAATTGTTGTTTTATTGTTTTTCCGCACATAACAAATATGGCATTGTTCACTACAATTTTGACTTGCACAGTAAAATGTGTCTTCTGGAAGGTTTTTGATTTTAGCTTTTTGGTTTTATCTTTCATATGATCCTCCACTAGTCCAGTCGTAGTTCAAAAATAAAATTACTTCTCTGGGGTAGGTTTGCCTGTATTGTGCAGTTCCTTGTCACTTAATGGGATTTTTCTGACCCTGCATAATGAAATAAAATCAAAGCTCACTCTCAAAACAGAATTCCATAAAATAATATCAAATATAATATTTTACAAACAAAAAAATAAGTATTTGTTATACTTACATAACCAGTTGTGTTATCCGAATGCCGCCAGCGAACATCTGCCACTTTGACACCGCTTTAGCACTAACCAACATCAAGACTGGATGTTTATTATGGTTTTTGCCGATTCTAAATATAATGGCCCGGGAGTACCCCAAGAGA
The DNA here is from genome assembly GCA_951812265.1 of Taphrorychus bicolor. Classification (NCBI taxonomy): domain Eukaryota; kingdom Metazoa; phylum Arthropoda; class Insecta; order Coleoptera; family Curculionidae; genus Taphrorychus; species Taphrorychus bicolor. Next base: position 58,852,139 of record OX638298.1, on the reverse strand, counting down.
CACTGGTCGAAAAGTAAACTGTGGTGAAAATATTCTTATATATGTAAAAATACGGCATAGAGCGCCGCGACGCGACCGCGCAATAATTAAATAATAACACTAAATTACCAATATCCACACAACAAAACTCATCAGTAATTTAACCCTTATGAAAAACTACTAGTGAATTTTGAAGTGAAGAGAAAACTTTCTAGAAAGTCTGTATAATTTACCTTTAATTCTAAAAATAGCCCATTAATAATCATAAATGTTTGTTAGAATTAAGTAGAAACACTTTTCATGTGGTGAAGTTTCCCTTGAGTACAAACTCACTTACAAATTGTATTGTATTGTATTCAATGTGAGTGGAGTTATAAAGTCCTCCACTGCAACCCGCAGTCTATTGTTGCTCACTCGAAGTGTTACCAGCAAGGTATGCTCCTGCTAGCTCCTCTAGTTGTCACCCGTTATGCCCAGACCCTGGAAGAAGACCCAAAACGAATCTGATGAGCCTTTTGGGCGACACTGCATTTGCATCTTGAGGTTCAATGATCGTGTTTCCGAACAGTGAGTATCTCGATCTGGCAATAGTCGGGCAGTCACATGGGATGTGCTGAATTGTCTCGTCGTGCTCCAAGTACAGCCGACACTCTTCGGACTGTCCGAGTCTGTGCATGTGAGATCTTAGGTGGCTATGTCTTGTGTTCAGTGCAGTGGCCACTCTGATTTGTCTCCTATTTCGTCTGAGGAATGTTTGGGCTTTTGCCCTCCCTGTTCCCGTGGTAAATTTTTTAAAATCCGGGTAATTTCTCCCACCAGTCCTGGGACTTAGCATTGCTCCATTTCTGGAGTTCAGCTTTGACCAGGGAGTATGGGACTCACAGTGCCGGCTCCGGGCCTACGAATGCAGAGGCCGCCGCCCTCCTAGTTAGAGAGTCGGCCCTCTCATTGCCTTCGTGACCACGATGGCCCGGGATCCATACCAGTGTGACACTGTTCTCCTGGGATAGGGTGTTCAGGGTCCTGTGGCAGTTCCAAACAGTTCTGGAATATATGCGCAAAGACATAAGCGCTAGAAGCGCTGCCCGACTATCTGAGCAGATCTTTATTGATCTATTGTGTCCTCCCTCCTCTAATAGGTGTCGGGCACACAATTCAGTGTCATGTATCTCTACCTGAAACACTGTGGTGAATCGGCCCAGGCTCTCTGCTATGCAGATGCCATCCGATTTCCCGTACGCTCCGGAGCCAGCCCCTTCGTCGGTTTTGGATCCGTCTGTGTACGAGGTACTTCCTGGCAGTTGTTTCGCCTCGTTCGTCACAGTCTGCCCGTGAGGGAACCAGGGAACCCCTGACGACGTAGCGAGTGTCCAATGTAGAGACCATGTTCAATACCGCCAGGCCTTCCAAGCCAGCTTGGACATTGTTGGTCCCATCATCGAATGGTGGCGGTGCCATGTTCGTCACTTGTTGCAGCCTGTATGTCGCCTTGGAATGGAAGTAGGTCGAGCATGTCGTAGTCGAGCATGAATGCCGTGGGCGTCGTTCTCATTGCCTCCTTGATGCAGAGACATATTTATCTTTGCAGAGAGGACAGTTTAGCGTTGATGGAGCTCTGTCTGCTCTTTCGATACCAAACTATGGCTCACTACGTGATTATCGGTCTTATTACCGTCACATATAGTCACATAGTTTGTTGAGGTCCCATCCCCCATGATTTGCCGCACAGGTTCTTGCACGACCAAAGGGAGAGCTTTGCCCTCCTAACGGTACGAGTCACATGTGGGGTCCATGTGAGTGATTTGACCAGGATCACTTCTAGAAATTTTACTTCGTTGGTAAACGGGATTGTCGTCCCGAACAAAGATGGCGCTTTCAAGAAGTTCAGGTTAGTTCAGGCGTCTTGCTTAAATCGTCTGCGTTAAACGTACCCCAATCGTCTGCGTTAAATGGCACAATCACCGTTTTCCTAGGGTTTATGGTTAGGTTTTCCTTTGAACACCAGCTGTGTACAACATCCAGCACCTCTTGCAACGTGCTGGAAATTTGTTGGTATGGGTGGTTTCTTATAAGGATAACGATGTCGTCCTCATATTCATTTACTCCCCATAGTTCCAAAGTAGCCAGAAGGTCGTCCACTAGTAGGGACCACAGGAGTGGTACAAATTGTATAGTCTTTCTTTGCTTGTTTAGATTAGATTCCTAAAGTGTCGCCCTTATTAATATAAGCAATTTGTTAATGCAGTTATTTATTTTTTTTAGTTGTCTATGGACAATGGTACCGCCTGTGATTTGAATTATAATAAACCAAGAACTACTAAAGTGATATATGTATGTTTTATTCATGGTAATAATATTTGTAAATACGTTTACACATTTTTTGCTAATATTCCTCTATTTCAAGGCAAGGATGAAGTATATCTTTTAAAAGAAACGTCTACATGTTCATATGAAATCATAATTTTAACTCCTTTACTATGTTCTCATCCTAAATATAAGCCTAAGGAATCTGAAGACTTGAAAATTAACTGTGTTCCTACTAATGGAGCTGCAGAAGAACCTTACAGTTTGAGAAAATTGAAGCAGGAAAGCGCAAAGTTGCGGAAAAATGCTGAAGTTGACAGAATCAAGGTAAGTTTAATTACTTAGAATATTATATACATTATGCCCCAAATTCTTTGATCACCCTTGCAATATATTTCTTGTTTGAATAAATATTATATAATTACGCTCTTATTAATAAAAATATGGGTTATCTAGATACAATACAGCTACTGTGTTACCCCAGTGGTCTAACGCGAATTAATCTAACAAGTGAAACATTTCTATTATCAAATATCATTTGAGAGATAGTTTCTTTGGTGCATATTACAGAATAATATCTCCTTTATCTATTAATAATTAATTAATAACACTAATATTTTGTGCCTTAATGCATTGTTTCTTGTAATAAAGGTGGAGCTTATTCAGTTCAAATCTGAAGACGCTGTAACGGGAGATACTGAAGAAAGAAAGTCGCCCAAATTCGTGAGTCGTAAAGTAGGAGATACTAGTCCAGTAAAAGAGTTTTTACAAGGAAAGCATTGCCTGTTTGGAGGTATGTTATTATAACTCTGTATTTTTTTAATATTGTTTTATTGTTTATTTCATTCGTTTCAATGTTCTCAATAATGTGTTTGTTTTTATTAATAAGAAAGTTCTTTCCACTTTAAAACCCCATTATCCAGCAAACAAACAAAAATGCGTAGAGCATATGGTTAAAACTCGTTTTTTTTTTTTTTTTTTATTAGGAACCGGATGGTGGAAATTTGAATTCTGTTACGGAAAATCCGTAGAACAATTTCACATTGAAAGAGACGGGTCGAGGACTTCCATAAATTTGGGTTTGTTCAACAAACAGAAACATTTGGATTGGATCAAAGAACACCCTCACAAACGCCCGAAACCCGTCGAATCTAGGAAACAAATATCACATTTTTATTCAGAGGTATGTAACAATAATAGTAAAGTTGGTTTAAAGGTGGTAGACAATGATGTACTATTAAGTGAATCATCTTGGACTTCCATTGTCTGAAACGTCGTGTAAAAAACTCAATAAAGACAATGGAAGTCCAAGATGTTTCGCTTAATAATAATAGTAAAGTTGTGAAATACATTATAATGACCGGAATGTCAAGTTTAAGCTCGAATCTTACAACCGCGGTGTATATACGATCTTTTCCAGTTCTAGACTCAATAAAGCTACAACAGAAAATTAATATAATATAAAGGTAATACTAAGGACAGCGCGGCTTCAATCAATATTGAAGCTTCGCTTCCGTAGATACAGATAAATAAAACCGCCAGTACGACGACATCACGAAGTCTAATGCTTCTGGAATCAGCTAACGTTTTAGTGTTTTAGTTCGTTGTTTCGTGTTTTATAAACAAAAATAGTATATTATATAACAAGCATTTAATGAGAGTCGTTTTTCCTCAAATATGGTAAGTTATTGGTGGCGCAAGATAATTCATAATTTTAAAATCACGACTGGTTTCGCTAATCGACGGCGCGACGTTTGATGCGTCAAATAGATGACGGTCTAGTTGCCCGTGCAAGTTCATTTCAATGGTACGAGGGTGGACGGTAAATTACTTCATATATGACATGTTTCGTTTCCATGACAATTCATTATTTACTTGTGAATAATGTTATTATTCACAAGTGAATAAAGATTAGTATTAATCTTGAGAAAGTACAAGAATAATTTGATTATTGTAGTATGGTCGTGGATAAAATCTATTTTACAATCGTCAACAGACCTAATAATGGGATAGGTAAAAGCTACAAGTGGAAAATAGTATATTAAACAACAAGCATTTAATGAGAGTCGTTATTCTCGAGGGTAACGTTTGAGCCCACGAGCGAAGCGAGTGGCACAAGTTGCCAGAGAGAATAACGCTCATTAAATGCGCGTTGAATACTATACTTTATCCACGACCAAGATTCTGGGTTTTCTCAAATATGATAGGTTATAGGTGCCACAAAGATAATTTACAATTTTAAAACCACGACCACGACTGGTTTCGCTATTCAATGGCGCGACGTTTGATGCGTCTTGTCGATAGATGACGGTCTAGTCACCCGCGCAAGTCACCGCATATTCATTTCAATGCTACGAGGGTGGACGGTAAATTACTTCATTTTATGGCCTATTTTAAGTATTTTTCAGTGAAAAGTACATATTTTAGTGAAAAAGAGACACTGTAACCTACATTTGCCTCAATACATCCTAATAGAAGGATAATTATTTGAATGAACCAGTGGTAACTACCGATTTCATGTTTAGGGCAGTTTACTTTTTGAGTTGTCAGTTGGCTACGACATGTTTCGTTTCCATGACAACTCATTATTCACAAGTGAATAATAATTATCGTTAGTCTTGAGAATGTACAAGAATAATGTGATTATTATAGTATGGTCGTGGATAAAGTATATTATTAGTATTTACATTTTGATTGTTTATTAATTTTTGTAATCTAATAACTTTTTTACTTATTTTTATTATTAGGGAAGCGTTTGCGATAAAACTGGCCAACCACGTCAAACAGAAGTGAAGTTGAAATGTTTAGAAAACGCTGCTAATCCATCCAGCGTGTCGCTCTACCTACTCGAACCGAAATATTGTGAATACATACTGGGCGTGGAGTCGCCTTTAATATGCGAAATTTTGGATAAAGTCGATGAAAACGGGCTTGTTCAAGTTCCGCTCGATTTCGACGAATCGGAAGCCGAGTACCCCAGCTTCACCATTAGATTGTAGCGTATATAAGTTGCGTGATTTTTGAATAGAGTTGTGAAAGTAAATACTTTGTGTATGTTGAGAAATATAATTTATTCTTAGTTAAATTGGGTATTCTAAAGAAATCTACCAAACTTCTAACCTTTGAAAATTTTTGGAGGAACAGGAGTTTTCATATTTTTTTATTAGAAACGGAAAATGGGGTTTCTCAAGTGAAACAAGTCATGCGCTTGGAGACGAACGAATGGTCCCGAACCCCGCCGTTTCCTAACGAAATATCAAACCGATACTACCTGTTTCGGAATGTCTTCTCCATGGTGGTAAATTGGTCGCTTTTTTGGCCGGAAGTCTGCCATAATTGTGTTACCAACTTCTTCATGTCTCTTCAAATAACCGACGTGAAACACGAAAAACGGTTGTACTGAACTTTTGAGAAAAAAAAACCACCTGACTAGAGTGCATCATTGAAGTTTTATTTTCACGTATCTATATAAGTATTAAATTTATAACATTAAATAAAAACATAGTGTTGAACACAAAACACATTCTACAAAACTTAGATAAATGCCTACTTTGCGCACTTTTTAAACCTACATTATTAAATATGTCGGGTACACTGGGCCTAAATAATTTTCAACACACGTTAGGCTCTACAACACAAAACCTTTTGAGATTGTTTACATCTTTAAAACAGCGACCAAACTTACTTCAATCTTCAACAGTTTCTATAATACTTTTTAAGCATCTTTAGTTTGGATGTATTTGATCAAGTCGACCACACGGTTGGAGTAACCAAACTCGTTGTCGTACCAAGAAATTAGTTTCACGAAATTGTTGTTCAGAGAAATTCCGGCGGCGGCATCGAATACGGAACTGTGAGTGTCGCCGATAAAGTCTGAAGAGACGACTTGTTCGTCGGTGTATCCCAAGATGCCTTTCAGGGGTCCTTCAGCGGCTTCCTTAATCTATATAATAAAAATTGTTGCATAACTGATTTGCTCTGAGACAAAACCACTAACAGTAATTTGTAGTTAAATGGGGTAGCATCCTCTAAGAAATCGAAAAAATAAGTTTTTAGTGATAAGTCTTCAAATTGGCTATACATTTTTGATAAAGGATGATATGATAGAACTAGATGGTAAGAACTCTTTTAGCTGTTATCTATAGAAGAGTTTTTGATTTTTCTTTGACCGCTACCTTGCTCAACTAATATAAAAACGTTATTAAACATCATGCTGCTGTAGACTACGTGGGTTATACATACCTTGGCCTTAATCTCATCATAAGAAGCGCCCTTGCCCAACCTGGCAGTCAAATCCACGACGGATACATTAGCAACCGGAACTCTGAAAGCCATTCCAGTCAATTTCCCATTGAGGTCGGGAATTACTTTGCCAACAGCTTTCGCTGCGCCAGTGGCGGCGGGAATAATGTTCTGTTGGGCTCCACGACCTGCAAGAAATTTTGAAAATGTAACATGGATAAATTCTTTTATGGTTATACAAGAACCGACACATTAGAACAGACATATTAGAACTTACTAACTATGCTTAACAGATTGAATATTTTTCTTTTAAACTACTCACCATCCCTCCACAATTTTCCAGAAGGTCCATCGACAGTTTTTTGGGTGGCAGTGGTCGCATGAACAGTAGTCATAAGCCCTTCTACAATCTCGAAATTGTCATGGATAACTTTGGCTAATGGAGCCAAACAATTGGTGGTGCAGGAAGCATTAGAGATAACCTAAAACAGAGAAAAAATAATTTACTATTAACAATACAAAAACCAAGATAAAATGTTAAAAAAAAAATAATTTACTTGTGCACAGCCAGGACAAGGGCTTTTTAAACTTACCCTTGTGTTAATGTTTGACAGAAACTTATAATGGAATCTAAAGGAGAACTATTAAACCTTTGAACTCATGCAGGATATATAAAATATTATTAAAAATATCAGTTGACCCCCGGAATGTGACGCCTATGGTTACAACTGAAAGATCATTTTTACATCAAAAGATAACTAAGGAAGAATTAACACATAACCTAGGTTTCGTCTTTCTAAATAAAGCAATCTAAGAAATAAAAAAAACAATATCAAAGAGCCATCTTCAAAGCCATAGCTCCCTTAGGAGACATTTTTGGATAAGACCATTTACCTCAAATCGGCATGAAATTATCTCTGGAAAATGTGTTCGTTTGTCGCTTTATTTTCCGGACACCCTGTATATTCCTATAAAGTGCATTTTGAAATTTGTTCCTAACTTGTAACTACCTTGTTACATTTACTTTTAGTTATCTTATGTGTGAAAGTCTCCAAAGTCACTCCACGCGCTTGTGCGTGTGTTAAAAAGCTAGGACTCTAAAAATACTTTCCTCATGTAAAAAATTTAACTGCGGGCTTTATTAAATTGTTTACACTTTTTTATTAAAATCAACTGCTTTTGAAAAAGTTGCTTGGTTGAGGCTGCTATATTTGTAAGCGTTAGCGGCAATAATAAATTACATAGTGCAACAATCGACTTGGTACTAGCCACACAATCAGTGAAGTGAACTTTACACTCTCATGAACATTGATCTCAGAATTTACTCTTGCGAAATATTCAAATCTATATTTAAGTACGCACTAATAAAAAAAAGCGCACTATTTGTGCACCATAAAGACCATTAAGATTATCTAGAAATATGCAAAACTCTTATCATTACCTTGTCAGCTGGGTTGTATTTGTCCAGGTTTACGCCAACCACATACATCGGGGCGTCGGCGGAAGGTGCAGAAATAATGACCTTCTTTGCTCCACCTTCTAAATGGGCAGAAGCTTTTTCAATTGTGGTGAAGACACCTGTGGATTCAACGATGTATTCGGCGCCAGCTTTGCCCCATGGAATGGCCTAAAAACATATAACGTGGGGATGATAAACATTTATTCATATACTGCTTAGGCAAAAACAGCCTTTACTTCTTGTCTGTACTCTACTCTTAACTTTAAACGTAGTGCAAATGGAAATTAAGCAATACATGCACTACAATGTTTAAAATTATTAAAAAAAAGGTTGAATTATCGGAATCAATTAAAAACAAGAATTAAATTTTAAAAGTATGTATATTAATATTTACCTTGGGGTCCCTCTCTTGGAATACTTGGATAGATTTACCATTTACAACCAAGTTACCGCCCTCGATTCCTACAGTTCCCTTAAAGCGACCGTGAGTCGAGTCATATTTGAACAAATAGACCATGTAGTCGACAGTGATGAAGGGATCATTGATGGCCACTACTTGGGCTCCCTTATCTACAGCGGCTCTGAGGACAAGACGTCCAATACGACCGAATCCGTTGATACCGATTTTCGACATGTTCAAAGGGTTGTTTATCTGTATAATCAAAAAAAATAATAAAAATTATGATAATTAAACATTACTTAGACTGGCCATTTGAGAAAGACCTTCATCTAGTAGGCTGAGGCTAGAGTAGGCTAGATTTTGACAGTTTTATCCTTACCCATTCATGTAAATATGTCATTAATATGTTAATTCCGCAGCCATTCAAGATGGGTATCTGTTTGAAATACCAGCTCTATAACTAGTCTTAATTAATATTAGAGATATAAGGGGTAGTAGTTTTTAGGACCCGGCCAAAATGGATACAAGCGACTGTTGGGCCAAAACATAATTTTTCTCTATTTGCTTTGATTAAAAGGGGTGGGAAGGTTGAGTGAGATGTTTGAACATAGAAGAAAAATATGATTATATGTGTATATGCCACTTTTTTAAACCCTCGACTTAGACGTTTTTTCCTCTAATAAGCAAGAACGCACAAGTAAAATTTTATGCAACTTTGAAAGAATCGAGGAGCATCCAAAGAACAACTTAATCCAAGAACACCTGATGGCTTTCTGAACAAGGCCAGAATTGTTAGATTTTGATTCTGAAGATGAACTTCCAACTAGCCTTTTTAACCTCAACAAAAGTACAGAAAGAGGGAACCAATTATGACCTGTATCGAAATGATGAGTTGCTGGGGCATTTTTTCATTTTTTCTAATGTTGGTTATGTTGCAATCATACTTATGTTGTCACACTCGTAAAGATAACTTATTTTTGGTTTGGCCTATGTATTTTGTTGGGCAATCAATGTTGCAGTTTTAGTCTTAATTCTTGAGTACAGGTCGCCAACTGATTTTTTAGATTAAGTGCTCGAGTAAGTGACGATTTTTATCTGTTCATCTTTTTAAACATTTTGACAATCTATTACTCAGACCATGAACGAACGGGATTTTCAAATACGTCACTTCTAAACTTGGAGACTTAGCGGCTAAAGGGGCGTCACCCTCGTCACCAAGTTGCTGACCCAGTTTGAAGGAAAACCATTAAGAGACGCGTTGTGTTTGATTTTTTTGAAAATTTTTCTTCCATAACCTTGGGTGGCTCAACCTTAGAACACGGCTCTTATTAAGAGATTTTATAGTGGCAACATTCTGGGAGTGAGGATGACCAGAGTTGAAGTTGATCAATCTACCTGAACTTGTGGGTTTCTGATGCCAATCAGTTATGATTGAACCATTGTGTCTTATGACCAAAGTATCCAGAAATGGAATTCTGTTGTTCTGCTCAAGCTCCATGGTAAACCGAATGTATGGGCTGAATGAACTGAAGACCTCAAGAACTCTACTCTCTGAGTCTGATGGAATATATGTCAAAATATCATCTACATATAGGTACAAAAAAGGAAGTTCAAAATTCAAATTATCAATAACAGTATTCATACACAAGTTAGCCAACAAAGGTGACAAAGGGTTTCCCATAGCACGGCCAAAAACTTGCGAATAAAAATCATTCTCTAATTATTATTATTATTATCTCTAATTAATTATATTATTTCTATAAATTAAACTATAATTTTTTGTAATTCATAGTTTCTAAAGCTTTATTTTTTAGATAGGTCTGAAGAAGGCAGCAGACAAGTTGCCGAAACGTCAACCAGGTCGATTCGTCCGAGCCCTTTCTAGGGTAAATTGTTATTCGCAATAATTTTATTGTGAGTAGTGCGAAATTCCTTCTCCAACAACAAACGAATCGGGCCCAAAAGTGTATGAAGCTTCACCCAAAAGTAAGTAGTAAAAAATGAACTTTCCGCCTCAAAGATTTAGGAGTTATCTACAAAAATCATTCTCGTAGGCAAAATAGCTACAGTTGAATATAAACGATATTACTCCCAAAAACCGTTGTTTGTTGATAATAGTGTGTGCAGAGATATCGTCCCAGTGCTTTGAGACAGTACCTAATATGAGTTCTTTAGGAATGTTGGTAAAAAGAGATTTAACATGTAGAGAGATAAGTTTGTAACCTTGTGACACTTTAGCGTCTTTAATTCTATCAACAAAAGCAAATAAATTTTTTACCGAGAAAGTAAATTTAGTATTTAGGTTGGAAAGTATTTTGTTTATATTTTTTATTGTAAATTTTTAAATTCATACAAAAAATTTAGGTATAAATTGTAAGATTTTGAAAAGCCTAAAAATTGATATTGTAATGGCATAATAGCATCACCATACCAATACTTAAAAAGGACTAAAAACTTGCCCACAAAACTATAGAGGGATAACCGTTCAGAGTATTCTCAAGGACAAACTTGAATGCAAGAAGAATGAGGAAGAAAACAGGGCTTCACAAAGGAATAACAGAGGCTGTATTTATAACAAAACAAATAAAAGAAAAGGCTATAGAGAACAATATGCCAGCGTACATTTGCTTCATTGACCTAACAATGGCGTTTGACAGGATTTTGTTGAGAGATATTCTAGATATATTGATAGAAAATAAGGGGGCAGCAAACCTAAATAACAACAAAGTAACAAACATTAAAGCAGGAGATCAATGCACAGAAAACATCCCAACACTAGGAGGAATTAGACAGGGTGACAGCCTAAGTCCCTTTTTGTTTAATCTTTTCAAGGAAGAGGCAAAGTAAGAAACACAGAGATCAGAGAACAATGTGGAATACAAGATATTGTTAGATGGGGAAGACAACATAAGAGGCAGTGGTACAACCATGTAAGACATATGGACAAGAACAGACTTCCAAAAATAGTCCTAGAAAACAACCCGCTCAGCTCAAGACCTGCCAGAAGACAACCTATAAGATAGAAAGATAGTTGGCATCCACTTCTCAGGAAAAGATGCAGAGGCAGCTTCAGAATTAACAGATCGACAGATTTCAAAGAATTGTCTAAGGTATCGACATATATAAGCCATTCACTTTTTTTTGTCACTTATTGTTATCAAGTAAACATTGGAAATTTGACTTTGACATTTTTATCCTACCTTCTCAACATGTGCTAAAAGGAGATGGGTATAAAAAAAATGAAGGTTTCAAAGGTAACTAGATGACAAAAATAACTGAATGGATAATAAATGACATTTATAATCATGGAATAGGGCAAATCTGTTAATTATTCAGCCCAGTAGACCAATATCATTTGAGATGGACCCTAGCAATTTCATCAAAAATTAGATTTATATTATAAACTCCCGACCTGACAAGTGCATAAAGACCAAGGTCAAAGAGGTCAATATAACAGCACCTAAAACCGCCTTGTTAATATATCTTGGCTAATATTGCATAATGAAAAAAAAAACATCAATCGGTAAAATAACACATAGGTATTGAAGGAACGACCGATAACGTAGGTACTATTGGAAACTATGCTGATGGCTAAAAAAAATAGTGACACCCAAAATTTGCCGGCGATCCGAATCTGCCGAGTAGAATAAATTACGTAACTTCTTCTATACTAAACACTAAAGATGTAACCACAACACTTTGTAATTTAGATATATAATAATAAAATAGATTTTTAATAATATTTGAAAATACTTACCAAAAATTATCAAAAGGATTATCTTCACTGTGCGCCCGTCCGCAAATCGCCTCTAAATGTCATTTGAAGGGCATCCCGGAATATAAAAAGAGAGATAGCTGATCACGTGACGTTTAGGTAGGGCAACATCGGCACGTCAGCCCAAACTTTTGAAAATCGATATTCCTTTTTATAAACTATCGATAGTTCACCATCTCTACTATCAGTGAGCGGGAACAGAAGTGGAGCTGAAGGTGTCACCCGATTTCTAAAACGGAAAACGCTTATGAATGGTCAATAATTAAATAGTTATTTTTTTCATTTATTTTGAATAGTTTGAGCGTTTGAGTTCCCTTTTTATGCTCGGTTTCATTATTTGTTGATTTCTTTTAATACCTTGCAACTTACAAATCTCAACAAGTTTTTTTTACCTTTTACTCGTTTTGCTGTGTCACATTCACTATTTTGTATTTCTCAAGAATCTCTATTGCTGAAATGGCTGGTCAAAGCATATTTAGAAGTTTAGGTTGGATTAATCCCAACAGTAAAGTTTATATGATCAATAAGTGAGTTACTGCCTTAATGCAAGAAAAGACATAAATTTGTAGTATTTTTTTTACTTTTAGGTTAAATTGTGTAAAATTTACAGTGCCATGTATGGGGATAAATGAGGAGGCTAAAATGTCTAAACAAAAAATACCAGAAAAACCGAAAAGGCCATTAACTGCCTTCTTCAGGTTCTTAGCAGAAAAGAGGTCTATAGTTGCCAAAGCCAATCCTTCTTTGGGCCATACTGATGTAGTTAAAACTCTTGCAGAGCAGTGGTCTCAACTCAGTGCTGAGAGTAAAGAAAAATATGTTAAAGCAGCACTGGAAGAAAAGGAAAAGTATGATGATGCAGTGGTTAGATTTAATGCCCAGTTAACGCCTGAGCAAGAAGACATTTTAAAGGAACTTAAGGCTGCAAAACACAAAGAAAAAATGAAACGTAAAACCAGAATGGAAAATAAAGTTGAGGGCAAACCAAAAAGACCTCCAACTCCATTCGCCTTATTTCTCAAAGAAAACTTTGTTCATCAAAAGTCTTTAGCAGATTCAATGCGAGTTGTTAAAGAAAAGTGGGCAAAATTATCTGAAACAGAGAAAGAAAAGTATCAGCTATGTTGGTTGAGGAACAAAAAACAATATGAAGCAGACCTAATTAACTGGGAGAATCAAATGATAGCTAAAGGAAAATTATCACTTGTTAGAGTATCTATGTTGAGAAATGATGATGAAAATAAATCAAAGTCCAAACATGCAGGAAAAACAAGTAAAAAAGACTAGGGACGCGAGTGCCTTCACTTTCCAACATTTTCTCCCTCCACAAGTAGTGAAGGCACTGTTTCAGAGGACACTACTTCTGCTGTCCCAAGGACTTGTAACAAGGAACTGAGGAAGTCAAATCTACATAGTGCAAATGATTTGAAGTCAAGTGTTAAAGTGCTGAGGAATAATGAAACTATTAAGGGGAGCAGTGTAGTTTCTGATGTTAAAAATTGGACCAATGAGGAGGAGGCCAAAGATTCAAAGGACAAAAGTGTTGAGTCTATCAGTAGTAATGGTTTGATGGGTAAATTACGAAAATATTTTAAGTTTTGATATTGTGGAGCATTAGAACCTCAAGTATATTTTTGTATTATTGTTAACATAAGTGATGACAGTATTGACAGTGGAGTTTTATGAAATGATATAAACAGGTAATGATCAACACTTAAAGGTTAATTTCAATTTTTGGAACTATGTTTGATTTGTCCACTGTGGTGATTGCTGTAGTGTGGAAAACTGATTTTAAAAAAAATGTTCTTGCTTCAAAGAGGAGGCATTTATTAAGTCTCAAGTAATAGGGGGTGTACAATTGAAAACATCATCTAGTTGGCTGTGAAATATCAAAAAGAAAGGATGAAAAAACCATGTCATTCTTTTCTGTTAATAATTCACAGCCTTCTATATGATGTTTTCTAATGAACATGGGATACTTTTTAGAGATATGAGGAATTTGAGGACCACAGAATTGGATCCAATACACTGCAAACTGCAGAGGTTAAAACTGGTATTTGCCAGAACCATTTTAGCCATACTGGGGTTTTCATTGGAAAACATTATTTAAAAGGCTATGAATTTTTGACAGAAAAAGATAATATATTCAAAATAAATAGACTTTTGTTCCCTCATCCTTTTTTGACATTTTAGGCCAACTAAATGATGTTTTTAACTCCCTATTGCCTGCCCTTCAACTTCTCTACTGCTCTCTAATGCTTTGTGAGCCACAACAGATTGCTGGTCACAGTGGCGGACTGTAAATATCTACTCATTCCTGATACAATACAATGATACAATGCACTAATACAATATCTCTAGCAAAATTTTTATATTTGTGCTATTTACGGTTTCTCCACAGCATATTGCAGTAGTTATCTTGTTGTTCATTATGATGATTCTGACCAACTTCAGGTTTCTACAAGTATGGTAAACATGATAAATAAAATCACCTTTTATTGAAAAAGAACAAAATATCTATAACAAGAACCAATAGAATATCAATATAGAATTTGTAGAAAATAGGCCTTTAAATATAATATACACACAAAAACAAAAAAAAATAGCAATACATCTCTCATTAACAATTTGACAACAGAAAAGTACCTAAGGAAGTGAGCCAATTGGCCTTTTGACCATCCTTGAATTAGCAAATTTAGATATGTCCTATTATCACTTTCTTGAGGACAAGAAATCATAACTATAACTTCATAACATAATAGAGGAACAAATATTTTATTTAAAAAATAAGTATATGGATTACTGAGAAAGCTCAATAAAATATTAGTAAAAATAGCAATTAGAATGACAATTATTATTCTATTTTGAACAAGCAAGGAATATGTATCTGGTATTTTCAAAACTCTAGATGAACTAACATTTCCTTGCTGGATTCTTGATGCATGTAATTGTGTATTAATTGAAGATTCTGGAAACAAATTCTGAACAAGAGTTGAGCTCTCAGTCAAACTTTCATTGCCATTATGTAGTGGTTTGTAGCCTATAAGTGTTTTTTTTTAGCTTGTTTATAATAATTATAATGCTAAAATCTTTACCTTCTATTTCAAAACTTCCATTCCTTTGTTGTACACCAGTGATTCTTTCCAATCTTTTTGAAGAATTCTCCAATATTTTTCTTCTCCTAGCATTTCTTTGTGCATCTAAATCTGTCATTCTTCAGTATGTTTAATATATTAAGTAAAATTGAATGTCTAAAAAATAATTAGTAAAAATATAGATATCCATAAAAATGCTATACGGAAATTTCGACAGGGCCACAATTATTATAATATCTATTATTGCGAAAATTAATTCCAAATTCGGCTCTGATAGGTGGGAAATCTTACTATAAAAAAAGTTTAACAAGCTTGTAGGATTTATGGAATTAATATTAGGGGCAAAGTCCCTAAAGTTAGAGTTACTTAACTGGCTTTGGAACTTGGCTGCAATCGATTTCCTTAAGTTTGTTCTTTAAAAAATAAGTGGGTTTATTATAGTTAACTACTTACTACTCTCTTCCCTTTTAACTTCACTGCTTCTTCCAAGTTTTTTTCCAGTTCAATTCCCAAATTAAGGTTCAGTGGTAAATCAACATTAAAACCCCATAAAAGTAGAATTTGGAGTTAAACAATACGTGATACAACAAGAATAAAATTAATACCCAAATAAAATATATATAAATATTAAATATATATAAAAAAATAGAAAAGTCAAATCGTGCTTTTGATGGGCTTGACGCAAGTCGTAATTTTGGACAATGACACAGAAGAGATGGATAGAGCCAACAAATGCCGATATTTTCCTAAAAATTGCCCCTTTTTGGCCGGAAGTGTCCGTCTTTTCAAAGGTTCCTTTGACGTAATGTTGTCGCCGGCGAACATGTCATACAAGCGTCATGTCATAGCCAACTTAAAAGCCGGACCGGATATTGCATGTGTCGTGTCGTTTCTTTTTGGTTTTGTTGGTTTATGTTTTGGTTTGTTTTTGTTGGAAAGCTAAGTTTTTAAGAAACCTTGAAGCTGTCAGCTAAGGGCTAGGTCATAAGTTCGATATTCCATTGGATTGGAAATAAGAAATAATAAACGTAATGACAACCGTTTTTCAATGTTTCATCAGTTCAAAGGTTGCCGCTGCTAAAAAGGGGGGCCAAAACTGTAAAACAGGACGGGGTCTCCAGTTTAGCTCGATGATTTCGGACAATTTAGTGAATTTAGTCGCCATTTTTGTGTGTCGAGGTAAAAGGGGGGGCCTGCGAGAGTCTAGAGCTGGACACTCGTAAAGAAGGTTGTCGATGCCATCATGATGTCACCCTTTTTCCTACCTTACTATTGTTATGCAAACTGACCTCTCTGTTTGCATATGAGTTAATGTGTGAAAACGTGGCAACTCTGTAAGCCATTTTTCGAAGCTTTTTAAGCTTTAATCTTATGGAAGTTTTTTCTATTTTTCGGTTTTCTAAATAAACCAGACCCATGAGGCCCTAAATGCACATAGGTTTGCAATAATTTTTATTTTCGTCAAGAGCATTTCTTTTGTTAGCGTTGGACAGGCACTTTCACAGTTTCTTGGGAATTCCGGCCATAAAACATGATACCCAACAAATGCCCTTCTTCTGTACCCGGCAAAGGCGTCCTTTTAATGGTTTATGGCCCTTGAAAGAATTTCAGACCTGTACGTGACCCGAACAATAGTTTAGTAATTAAGGCAATTTTGCGAATATCGTTAATTGAAATTAAAATCTTATTCTCTCAGCAGATAGAGCTTTTAATTTCTGATCCTTTGATTGTAAATTCGAGCAATTAATGTCTTAATTGACTGAGCCAGGAAATTAACATTTAATTTCAATAAAAAGCTTTAATTGTCAATTAAACTGTCATGTGAGGTGTCATTTTGAAGAGCATCATTTCTTCTGTCCAATGATCACATTTTCAATTTTCTTTTTCCAGCACATTTTCCAGAAAAGCTCATTTTCTGAATTTATGCCCGCGCTGTCTGAAGCACCATATAATCGCCACTGGTCAGGGTGGTATCGATTTTTTCGGCAGTACCCTTTCGGGGATGCGAGGTATCGAGGGGGTGGCGAAAGAAAGAAGATCTTCGACGCTCGAAAGGAAAAGACGCGTTTTGAACTCAATAGAGTTACGATCAAAAAGCGACGATTAACCGGGAAGACAAAAAAGTTCGAATTTTACCGCAAGAAAAGTCCTTGGCTCCGCCGTTCTGATTATCGCCAATTCGTGATTTTTCCCCTTTTTTGAATCTCGCTTTAGAAATCCGCTCTAGTTATTTGCAATTTTAATTAGTGCCACAACAATTAATTCGGCTATTGTTCGCCTACGAAAAGTTTCGTGGAGTGTTTTTTCGGATGTGCAATATAGTGTCAACCCACCTCTGCCCTTTTCCTGAATAGGCCATTTTCTTGCAGCTAGCGGATACTTTGCAGACGCAGGAGACTACCGGCAATTAAGTATTTGTAGAGTAGTTGTAGAAGTTGAATCATTTAGTATATTATAGTGGTGTTTTGCTCACCATAATATCGAGGATCCCAGCTACTGGCAGAATTCTGTTCTCTTCTACACTGCGTCGTTAGTTTAGTTTTCTTTGCTGTAGTTTTTCCAATTTAGTAAGAAATCGTGTACCCGTCAAACACGTTTCTGGGGGCCACTGAGCTTATCGCGAAAAGTTCACGTCCGCCGCTATTTTATTTCAGATTCCTGCAAAACCAAAAAAAGTGGTCTTTTTAATTTTTTTTTCTTTCTTAATTACTACTCAATTAGTTTTTTTTTGGCGTTTTGCAGGTTTTGTCGTAAACAATAAAACCTTGCTGGCATCCCCAAAAATAGTAAATTTTACATTATTTAAATCAGCGACCTAAGGGACAATAGATCCTTTCCAAGAGTTGGGTCCCCCTTGCAGCGTGGTAAAAGAGATTTGACACACGAAGATACGTTGGACTTAGAACATCCACGTAGTCGAATCTCCCCAGACACGGCGGCAACACGGCAGCAGCCGCGAACATAGCCGCCCCCACTCAACCACCGATTAAACGGATTACGATTATCATTAGCGGGGGGGACACTGCGCGACACTATCTACTATCTATTACCAACTAAGAGCTAATAAGAAAAAGAAATACTATCTATAATCTATCTTGCAAGTTGCATTGTTATTAATTTGCCTGAGTCGGAGCTGTGTCCATTCCGATATTCGTTACTCAATAGTGGCAGTTCAATAGACTTGAGTGACATGACGTAAAAAGTAAAAACCCATGTACAGTAGAGCATTTTCGGATGCAAACTCTGACAGTATTCCCGTCCTTCGTTTACTCAACAAGAGTCGAAGATAGGAATACTCTCATTGCGCCCTAGAGGGGCCACCCAAAAATACTAATAGTGTTTTCTCCCTTTTCTTTTCTAGTCGTTTTCTAGTGCATTGATATTGTCTATGTGGATTTTAGTTAATTTGTAGAGGTGTTATTAATAGTGTTTTATTGGTGATAAATTGAGATGGTGAAATTTAAAAGGGTGTTCTAAATTATCGTTATGCAAAAAAATTATTCAGTGAACAGTCAACGATATTTAAACATTAAAATCTTATCTATATTTTTTACTATACACTCCATTTCACAGAACATGGTCATTTGTCAATAAAGGTAAGTGAATTTAATGGGTGTAGGGCTTGTTTTGCTCCACTTTTACCATATTTTGCCTCACCTTTTACATATTCTGTTTTGTAATCCCATATTTTTGTCTTTAATCATAGTTCCCAGCAGAATTGTGATGTAATTAATTATATGGTTTTAAAGTTACTCTTTAATCTGGAAAGTGACACCAATAACAAATTAACTACCTACTGTGTGTTAGGGTTAGGCCATAGCTAATTTCTGTTTTTACATAATATGTTTATGTTAGTCGTATGTTATATCAAGAATATAGGTATTAGAAGGTCTAGTGCCACTAAAGACTTCAATTTTACACTGTCAATAATTGCCCTTAATTTTAATTGATATAATAAAAAAAAAATTGGTGGTATAAAAATAAAAAACTTCAAATATACTTAAATGTATATAAGCAGACATATATAAGACATGTTATAAGGTTATTGGAGGCCACATAATAACAAAGTTAAACATCTTCAAACCTGTCTTCGGATGGGTTAGTTGTATTATTCCCATATGGTTGTATCTCAGGTTGTGGTTAAGCTGGACAAGAAGCTTTTTTTTTGCGGGTTACCATTTATCAAAAGGTAACTTAAATCATTTAACACAAATGTTTTTGCGAATTAAATGGTAGTAGAGGAATCTTACGTGACAACATCATTGACATCATATCTTTAGTAAACAGTATCAAATCCTCTTACCATAGTGGCGAGTAGAGTTACAAGCGGTAACTGGTGTTTTGAGGTTAAAAATATAATAGAAAGGCACTTGTTTCCCACAAAGTAGGAAAAAAAATATTTAGTTAAATATTATTCTATTAAATTATCACACAAAATAAAATTTTCAATAAAAAAAAACAACAAAGCCACTTTGCTGAAAATTTTGAATTTAACACACATTATAGCAGGAGTTAGATTTTCTCGCATTTTCTCACAAAAAAAGCTTAAGGGCTTGCTAAGTTGATCCCATATGTTTTTGCCTAAGTGAAACCCATAACACAAATCTCTCTGGACAAACCTTTATCTAAACATTTACACCAATTTGTGTTTGGCCCTGAATAAGTTCATGAAGGATCACATACCTAATTTATTCTTGATTTAGAACATAAAACATGTAATTATATATCATCAAGCTTTACTTATCACAGTAAAATTTTATTACTGCCGGGCCCATCAAAACTTGAGTGTTGGGGACTGCTGATGATATCATTTTTATGATGACAGATGACAGAATTGTTTACTCATAATCATTATAGTTAAAGCAGTATCTAAATAATTCCTATAAAAAATATGCTCAAAAGTACCTATGTGTTGCACATATTTAGCTGTAATCAGAAGTTGGTAGTTTCATATTTAACTTCTTATCACTTAGACAAGCACATTCAAGGCTAAGCATTACATGCTGATTAAGTAAACTCTCATACCCTTATTGAATTGTGTGAGGCATCTATGTGTTGATACAAGTGATTCAACACTTAAGGATCCCTTTCACATGCTAACAGGTTTGGGCAAATTACATTGCTGCTGATTAAGTAAACTCTCATACCCTTATTGAATTGTGTGAGGCATCTATGTGTTGATACAAGTGATTCAACACTTAACGATCCCTTTCACATGCTAACAGGTTTGGGCAAATTACATTGAACAAACAGATTCGTGCATGAAAGAGCAAAAATTTTATTTGTACATTACAAAGTAATTGATTTGGGCAAATCCATTCTATCTCTTGTAGCAGTAGTTCTAGGTTGTCAATATCCATATTTGTTTTCCTTCCACTTTGGCAATATTGCTGTAAATATATGTGAGTACTAGATGACTAGAATGATACCAAACAGCTTGTTAAACTCTTAGAACTATTCAATTTGTGCTAAAATGTTTGAGCATTCAAATTTCATAGGTCTACTCCAACAATTTTGCAGTTGCATTATGTATAAATTAGTTTGCACAATCATGTTGGCATGTGAAAGAAGGCCTTCAGGCTTGAGTTAAGACTTCTTTTCTAGCTAGTCCCAGATGTTCCTAATAGTCACTAAAACCAATAATCACTAAAAAGTTTAAAAATAGGTACAGAGAGCTAGTGCAAATGCCTTAATTGTGTATTTATGCATGTTTATGATTTTCCTTTTTTAATTATTTCAGAGCTCTATTTTTGAGTAAGTTCATGACCCACTTGAACTGAACCTCAAGAGCTAAAACAGGCAATAATATATTCAATATGCCTTTGCCTAAAAGAGTTATTGAACCTGTTCACATTACTCGAGGAACAATACCTGAAGATTTGGCGATTCCTTCAGAACTTGAATGTGTCACTAATGGAACTTTGGCAAATACTGTGAGACAATTGTCTTCACTCTCTAGGTAAGTTTGACAATTTTATACAAGGTTTATTGCCTTTGATTTTGATACTTTGTAATGGATAGGGTTTTTATGTCTAAAATATAACCCTTACAAGTTTTGTATCTTGTAGTTGTAATTTTAGTTTGACATTTAAATTGTACAGTTTAGTTTGACAATCAGTAGAAAATAAACAGCATATGGTAATATAAAAGGCAATAACTGTTATAGCCTTTTACAGTGTCTTATCTATTGATTAAAATAAAAAAAGGCTAAATTAAAACTTCTTTCTTATCTTGGGGTTAAAATGCATTTTTTTTGAGTTTTATTATAAACTAATTTGGCCAAAGTATTCTTACATAAATGGTCCTGAATTATTGGCATAATAGTTAGAGAAATTAGTAATGGGAAATGCTGTACAAAAATAATCTGAATGTTAAAAATGATTTATTTTGGAACAATACAATATTTCTTATTAAAGGTACTTGCGGATAATTCTCTGGGCAGAGATGCATACTTTTATTATGAAGCAATTATTTCTGATTTTAGACATGCCGAAGATTTATTTGGTGAATTAGCTCGAGACGCTCAACAGCTTTATGATCGCTCAAATTCATTACAAGCCAGAATTGATAGATTGGCTGTTAAAGTGACTCAATTGGATAGCACAGTGGAGGAAGTTAGTTTGCAGGACATTCATATGAGGAAAGCTTTCAAAAGTGCTACCATTTTCGATCAGCAAGTAAGTTATTGAAATAAAAAAAATTATTATTAATTACCTATCCATTTCACTGTTTGTTATTCTACTCATTAAGTATAGATGTTAACTGTTCATGGTAAATGTAGTGTATCATATTTTGAATAATTTAAACAGCTTATCATTGACCGAAGTTATCAATATCAAGTTAAAGATTGACATATTGTTTCTCGAAAGTTTAATGTTGGATTTTTTATTAATTGTGGATGTTTCTACTTTTTTTAATCAAAATCACTTAAAACTTTGTAGATTTTTTCAAGAGGTACCATGCCTACTGCTATGCTGGAGACCTACAATTCATGTGACAAACCGCCACCGCTGGATAAGCTGAATTGTTATAGGGACGATGGTAAAGATGGTCTTAAATTCTACACTGATCCAAATTACTTCTTCGAACTGTGGAGAGCTGAAATGCTTAATGACACTGAGAAAGCTATTCACGACAAAGGAAAAAATAAGTAAGTTAAAGTCAACAATTTATTACTTTATCAGTGTATGTAGTAAGGGCATTGGCAAATAACGTCTTTGATTTGATCATCATGAATGTTGGGGTATCTGAGTTATTATTAAACTTATAGAGTTTTGTAATATTATACTGAGCTCTAGTAATTAACAATGTCTCATTTACTTATTTCAGAGGGCACAGAGGCGGTAGAGGTTCTGCTGATGGCGCACAGGGCGGTAGAGGTCATAGGAAAAAAGGAGTTAGGCAGCCACATAATACTAGGGAAAAACTTAAACAAATTGCCACTGAACATGGCGAATACATTATGCCACAAAGTACCATTTACAGGTAAGATTTTACAGCTAGATTTTTAATGTTTTCCATTATATTTTTTTGATACCATAGATGAGAATTCTCAAAAAAAAATTGGTTACCAAAAACCTATTCTACTTATTTTTTTTCTCTACAAATGATTATTTTAATTTCTAGAATACCCCAGCAACTCAACCAATATCCGCAAGAAGATGGTTACGCTACTGGTGACCATAGACCTGCAAGACCAAATTCAATTGAAATTCGAAGATCGTATCCAAGAGAACACGAAGTTCCAGACGGCATGAATTCCCCATCATTGTATCAAAACAACAGTCAAAATAACAGCCAAATGTTGAACTATGAAGACCAGAATCCGTATCAGTATGGTCAAGGACCTCTAAGGTAGATATTTTAGAAAACATTGGAACAGGTTAGGCAGTCAGAGTGGTTCAAAATTAGCTGATGATTAATGAGATGCCGAACGCGGTTTTCTAAAAGCTGTTTCTAAATAACTGTCATCTTTAGTCAAGTCTTTTAGAGATATTGAGAGTTTTTCTCACTTTTTTTCCAGTTCGGAATCTCTTTATGGGGGCGGAACTCCCACACGATCAAAGACGCGCCCTAGTCAGCCGCCTCCAGCACCTCCTTCAAATCAAAGCACACCAACCGCTGGAACTCCTACCAGAGGACGAATACCATCGTCGACGCGTGACCAGTTACCACCCCCGCCACCACCACCAGAAGTTACATCACCCCCAGCGAATGGTATACATCCGCATATACAGGTAATGAACACTTTTTTTGTGATAACTCTATGAACGTAATAAACTTAAGACTAGTAAAAATTCGTCCCATAAAAATGGTGAGTCATTTCTAAAAGTGACTGAAAACTGACTACCGAAGAGACTTTCGTTTCAGTTGAAAGAGAGTTGAAAGAGGACTTCAAGAAAAGCAATAAACAGTTGGATTTACTTCAATCAGTCCACTCACTCAAAAGTTAAGATCAAAGTCATAAATCGAGAAAAAAAAAAAAACGGAATACCACCCTTTGGTCAATTTTCAAAAATGTTGGAGAATTTTTTTATTTAAATTTCTTTGAACGTAACAAACTTAAAAATTAGCGTAACAAGCTTCTTAATTTATAATTAAGGGTTACTTTACCTGTTTGTTAAGTTTAAAATCAGCATGAAATTAAACGAATGCAAGCCTGAGGTTGTTTAAACTAAATATGTAAAAGTGGCTCTGTACGTGTCAAAGTACTTTTAGCTCTGTACGTGTCAAAGTACAAAGTACTCAAAAACAACCATTTTTTAGCGAATATCGGAGAGCCCACTCCGCACCTCGGTCTCGTCCCCGGAGTCAATGCGCATCGCTTCGCCGCCAACCAACCACATACAGGATCTTCCACCGCCGCCTCCAGTCCCGTTAGACCAAGGAATGAAACAAAGCTCGCCGCCAAAACAATTGATCAGTGCCACCAATGCCCACGTAGTCGCTGCAAACGCCACTTCAGGTGTGCTGAGTCCACCATCTGCTGCAATTTCAGCCCCACCTCCTCCGCCGCCACCGCCAATGCCAAATAACGCAGTACATGCGCCACCTGGCGGACCTGTAATGAACGGAGATTTGATTAGAGCGTTGACCAGCCCACCAAAGTTAACTCCGGTAAAAGATAGGGTGTTGAGCAAGTTGGGGCCTCCACTAGCTGATCCTCGAAATGATTTGCTGAAGGTAAGTTCAGTCGGAAATTAGATATTTTTTAGAAAATGTCATCTAGAAGGCTACGAATTTTTAACAGAAAATGATGACAATCAAAGTAAATGGACTTTTGTTCTTTCATCCTTTTCTCTTGACATTTCACAGCCAACTAGATGACGTTTTCAAATGAACACCCTCTATTCGTTCTACCACTAATTGTGGCACGTTGTTAATTGCAGAGTCTTTGACCAAAAGTAGTAAGTAGTAGGTTGTGTTAAAATTTACATGGTATTATTGTTGGTCACATTACATCAAAGACAAAGGTATAACAATCGACCTTTAAACTAGATAGACTCAGTGAGTCAATCATAAATTGTCAGGTTTGTTTACTTCCAACATGCATATGGACCACAGCAAACGCGCGTCGCCTTGGGAATGAAAAAATGGCCGCCGAGTCGGGTAATCGGTGAAAACATGATACATGCACTTACCTGTGATACGAAAGATTTCTTTCCCACTTTTATAACTAGAAGTCGATATAGGTACCACCGAATTTCGCATTATTTTTTTCTGTTATGAGTAGCAGGGTGTCTACTGAGTAAATCAAAAGAAAAAAATATGTGGATGAACCATATTTAACATCAAAAATTGAATCAAAACAGCCAATTTATCACACTTTACTACGCTAAAACTCTTCCCTCCATCATTCGCCATATACAGCGTTGCCGATCGTTGCGCAAAATTAAATGTTTAAAAGAATAAATGCCATTACAAGCAAAATGTAACGTAAAATAAGAAAACACAGAAATAAGGAAACCGAACAAAACTGATCTAACCTAAACTAACCCATACTAACCTTCACTAACCTAAACTAACCAAAACTATCATAAAGTAACCTTAACTAACCTAAACTAATCAAATCTAACTTAAACGGATAACAAACTAGAAATAAGGTCTATAAAGCCTCCATCAGACATGAGGGGCCTTACGCGGCCCTCAACTCCAATAGAAATGGCAACTGGCAACGTTGCTTTTATCGCACCGACACATTTCATCACACATCGACGACCGAGCGTAACGAACAATATGTAAGTATTGAAAGTTGCCTAGTTCAGCAGGACGCCAAACAGAAGCAAGAGTAAAGAATTAATACGCTTATAGAAAAAATGATTTTCCGTTACTAAATATGGTTCATCCACATTTTTTTTCTTTTGATCTACTCTGTAACTGCTACTCATAACAGAAGAAAATATTGTGAAGTTCAGTGGTACCTATATCGATATAAAACCCTAGAAGTCCTACATATGCCACAATATCTCACCATAATGATAAAATCTTTAATAAAACACTAAAAAATCGCCCAAAACGTTCGCAAGCACTGTCTCAACTTCAGATACAAAGGAAACACGTTTTGACGTTTTGTGGTTGACATCAGTTCAATGAGGTTGACACACACATTGAATTGACAGCACTGTTGCCAATTCGTCAATTCAGAAGATTTTCTACCTATGTTTTGATCGTGCTGTACGGCTACATTTGGCTACACAACATGTAAACATATGGATTCGCTGTCATTCATCTCAATCATTCCGTTGTTTGCAAATAAAAAAAAAATTACTGCGCACTATGTGCTAGTCGAAAAATGTTTGACGTTTTTATTGGCGGGAATAAAACATATACTTCCATAACATACGGGTCATTGACTATCTTTTACATTGCTGGCCTTGGACTGCAAAATGGGACGGACAAATACCTTGTACATTGCAATTTCTGCGCATCCCATAAATTGTGCCCGTTTTTGAAAATGGCACAGCTAGCAGCTAGACCGATTGTCGATGTTTATTTCTGGTCTTGCACATAACCTCATCATTAGTTTCATTTTTTTATGATCTATAATCAACGTTCTTTATGCAGAAACAAGTAAAAACATCAACTTTATTCGAAATTAAATGCTACTAAGAAAAGTTTCTGCTCAGTTTCCGGCCAACGTAATTGTTTGAAATAGATATTTGATGCCGTTTTTTTGTCAGGAAAACCAGATTAAATTTAGATAATATATCAGGAAATACGAAGTTTTCCAATCAATTTTCTTTGTATTTTGGCATTAAGTACGAGAAGGTTAGGTATATTGTGGAAATAAAAAATGCGGTTATTGAACAATTGAATTATTAACTTGAAACTATAAAGTTTAGCATTATGAACTCTAAATATTAAAAAATTTAAGATATGGTAACTTATTTTATACCATATTATATACAGGTTTCGTACCTGTCTATACCATAGATCGGTTTTGCTCTTATTGGAGCTCATCAGTATGGTATACCTTAAACCCGATAGAAATACGAATTCGAGTTTAACTTGGTTTCCTATGTTGCTCAAGGCATTGTGCATATATGCAACTGGCGCCATCGGACGGTAAACGACGTTCCTCTGCCTGATAGAGAAATGAGTTTGATACTCTGCTGAACGTCACCTCCTGACGGTATAGGTACGAAAGCTCGGTCATTTGTCTGTGGGAAGCGACGACTCCGGCGGAAAGCTGGCTTGTTTTCACTTCACATATATGTCGCATGCCCTAGTGGAAACAGCTGCGGTCGCGCCGTCCGATGGCGCCACTTACATTTATTCATTTATTGAATTTAATATTATTGTGGCCTTTGAATCATTACAACATACAGGTCACATAATAAACTTAAGAACCTTTTTGGAAAAAAACTCATTGGTAATTTGTGGAAAAATATGTTACATTTAAACATTTGTTTTGTTACAAAACACACATATATAAGTAAATACGGCACAGACCACACGCAGTACAAAAGACGTCGGACCGGAAGACCCGGTCAAGCAAAGAGCAAGATTCAAGATCGCTTCCGCGGTTAGAGCATCCTCAAAAAGTAGAGTTAAATGCAACGTTAACAGATGTAATTTTTACTGGGTCGACAAGTTGGCAACGTCGAAGTTTCAAATAATTGTCAAATTTAGCGCATGTACATTTAATCTTTTTCGAGTAAATACAGAGGTGGATAGTCAGCTGTTTTCGGCTTCACTTTCAGGGATTATGTTTTTTTTATAAAACTTCCAAAATATCTGTTGGACAAACGTATGTTGACTTCGACGTTACTTGGGACATTGACATCTGGCAATACAAAAAAACCTCAACCATTTAACAGTACTAAGGCCAGATTGTACAGGTCACCCTCAAAAGCGGGTTCGGCTAAACTCGACTGGTACTAGAACCCGCCCATAAGAATCGCATTGCTGTCAAATTAATTTCATTTGTGACACTTGCTGACAGCAATGCTTTTCTTATGGGCGAGTTCAAGTACCAGTCGAGTGTAGCTGAACCCGACTTTGAGGGTGACTTGTACAATCAAGCCTAACAGTCCCGTTTGGTCAATATCATTATATTACTTAAGACTTGAGGTAGATGATGAGTGATGTATGACGCTGCGTTTTAAATTTTAGGCAATCAGAGACGGAATAAAGCTGCGCAAAGTTGAAAAAAGTGAACAACGCCAAGACGTGGACCGCGGAGTTAACGGCCTTCATGACGTGGCGAGCATCCTGGCAAGGCGCGTTGCAGTAGAGTTTAGTGATTCGGAGTCTGCAAGCGATTCGGAATGCGACTCGGAGGGCTGGGGCGAGAACGAAACATCCGCGTGACATAAACAAACTGAAACAAACCAAGAGGAGTACTGAATTGGTAGTTCTGACCATTATCTGGAGGGGCCTAGAACATGATACATAAAAATACATTCTCATTCGTATGCAAAATTTGTGTTAGAATCATATAACGCTTGGAGTTTTTGTGCTGAGAGGCAGAGAAAAGAAGCAGAATTATTCATCATAAATGTAGAAAATCTAAAGCTAAATTTTTATTAACATTTAAAACCAAGTTTAAACTTAATTGATTTTCTCTTATAAAATATTTATTTGTAAAAATAACGTTTAAGGTGGTAATTTGTGATATGGGCTAATATCCAACAAGCTTTTAATGATGCCTGTTATATGCAAGTTGGATACTATACTTTGCCCACAGCTTAATTTACCATTTTTACATAATAATCAATTACATACTCGGTCGTCAACACTACTTTTGTTTTGATTGTCAAAGTCAACGCGACGTTAAAACCACTATGGCGGCCGCATCAGGGCGGCCATAATAGTTGGAACTTTCATTTGTTTTGTTTTTAATTTCCAACATGGCGGTGTCTACTTGTAATTCAGCAAAGGAGTGTATAATGAAAAAAAATAAAAGAAGCAGCGTGAATAATTAATATTACTCACGCTGCTCCATTCCAAAGGTTATAACACCATATTATGTACTACTAACCTGACAAATGATGACCATTTTATTGTACGGCCGTGGACAAATTCTATTAAATTTTTTTGTGTACATTGTAGGTATAAAAATACCCTACAATTTAACTCCATTTTTCCGAAAGATCCATCAATATTAGTCATGATAAAACGTATTTCTCTAAGCTTCTCTAAGACAAAAGCGCTATTAGTATATTTTGCAAACATTTTTGTTCTTCTCATTACAGTTATGTTATGTATAAAGAGTTTAAATTAAAGATTATTAAGGGTTCCGTTTATATGGAATATCACTACCCTAGTATAGAAAACAAGCGTGTTCTGAAAAATCCTGGATTTCTTCATTTCGGTTTTGGTCAGAGAGGTATAACTGGAGATAGCAAGTAATGGCCGACATTTTGTCAATTGGCGATTTCCGCGCAAGTGGATTTCGAAGTATTTGACGTAAGACGTCAAGTGACGTCACTTCCGGCAGATATCGCCGCCATTTTTGTGTGGCCAAAACTGTAAAACACGAAGGTCTTTTTATATTTATACCTGGTTTTACAGCATCTGTTAGTGGTGCAAAAAAAGCGTGAATGAAACAAATTGCAAGCCGGCTTACTATTTAAGGGAAAAGTAGGAGTTACCTTATATGACAAAACATAACTCATTCCAAATTTATTAAAGGCTGTTCAAGGGCAATTATAATTAAAAAAAGTAAAAACTGGTTGGTTTTACCTGCACCGTTCATACACATCATTTCAATCGATTGCTGAACTATCACAATTTTACATATTTTACAAGTCAAAACGTGCAAATTTCTAGTTCCCCTCACATGAAGATAACAAAGCGGCAAGTGCCCATTTATTAGAAAACTTCATCTAGGAAGTTATTAATTTTTGACAGAAAAGAATGACATAATTAAAGTATCGTCCTTTTCTTTTGATATTTCACAGCTTACTAGATGACGTTTTCTCACACCCCTACTAGTTCATTAGAAGAGTCATCATCTTGGGTATTTATTTTTTACAGAAAAAGATTACAATATTAACGGTAAAAGGACTTTTCATCCTTTTGACATTGCAAACTTTTTGACTTTAATAAACACCCCCTGTATGAATAATTAAAACACCAGGCGGGTTTTGCGGAACATAATTTACGAAAGTGAAAATTTGTGTAGCTTGCTTATACGTTCTTTGAACGGACAAGTGAATAGAAGCTAAATTCCAAATAATGTATGCCAAATTACCAGTATTACAAATAATATTAATGCGGCAAACAATTAATTATAATGGGCTTGCACATGAATTTTGTTCCTTTAACGATTATTAATAAAAATTTTATTTTGAGCGTGGAAATAAATGTTTTGTATTATAGTTATTATTTATGGAGTCCTACATAAAAGTGAAAGAACGACAAAAAAATTCTACGATTTTCAAATTTGTAGGGGGCGCTTGTCGTGGTTGTGCTACGCTTTTGACGAATTGCAATGATGCGACGTGGCGGGACAATTGTTTTATTAAAAAACGCTGATACCTGCTATAGAAGTAAGAACGACCTAATTTTATTTTAAATTGCTTCGACTTTAGCCATTTTTTTTCTTCTTTTGTATGTTTTCATTGTTCACTTAGATGCAGGACTCCACCTCATTGTTGTTTTTTTTTCATCTTTTTTGTACATATTATTGTTTAAATAATACTGCATAATATACTCATTAGTATGGTACATTTGCAGATACTTTCAAAAACTTGAAATTGACATATAATAATTCGCATCGTAAGTAATTAGTATAGTAATATATATTAAAACACTTCGTACTAATGCAAATACTCGTACTATTGTAATTGTATGACCATGTATGATATATTTAATAATGCAATAAAAGTAGAATAATACGTACATAAATCTATAATTTTTTTACTAATCTTATTGAGCTGTTTTTTTCCTGCTAATTGTCGGAAAACTTTCAACACTAGAACAACACTTCGGCACTGCATACCGGTGATCAATGACCTAGAAGATATGGACAAGAAATGCCAACAAATGCCGATATTTTTCTAAAAATGATCTCGTTTTTTGACCGGAAGTCCGGCACTCTTTAAAGTTCCCATGACGTAATGTTGTCGTCAGTGCACGTCATAACAAGTTAAAGCCGGACCGGATATTGATTATGTCGATTGTTTTTAGCTAGAAGATGGATATAAGTTCGATATTCGATTGGATTGAAAATAAGGAAATAATAAAAATAAATACAGTGACAACTGTTTTGCAATAATTTGACGTAAGACGTCATGACATCGTTGCATCGTCACTTTCGGTGGAAGTCGTCATCACTTGAAAGGTTCCCACTGCTAAAAAGGGGGGCCAAAACTGTAAAACAGATGGGGGTCTCCAGATTAGCTCGATGTGCATTTCCTACACTAGGAACTTCTTTGAAAGAAGGTAGGTAAGGGAGAAAGGAAGAAAAAGGTAATTGCTTCAAGTTTCTGGGTAGTTTCAGCTGCCTAATGGCAGAGGTCTTATCCGGACTTGGCTGTATTTAATCTCGAGTTGTATGACCCAAATAATGCCCTTTTCACAAGCAAAAATTAATTTAAATATGACCTAGTATGTATATAATTCCTGAAAAGATCAGGCAGAAAATAACTTGTAAAATCTTTAAAACAGCCCTGTAAAATCTTTAAAAGTGAGTTTTTTTTTGATGACCCGTTTAAAATCTTCGTTGACCGGTATGGAGGGTGATAGCTGAGACTATCCTACACATTGTGTATAAATGTCTTAAAAGTCCTGTCATACTTTATTTTTGTTGATTTTATTGGAGGTTTTAATTTGTGAATTTTTGTTTTGTAACGTGAGGATTTTTTGTACAGTCCATCTCTGCCCACTTACTTGCTCCGGTCCTGCTCTCGTATTTACAAAGCTAGCCGCGGCGCGACACCACCTGGACGCAAGGAGAATCATCATGACTGTCACCTGAAGAAAAGGGAAATGGAGATAGTGTCGCGCCGTGTTCCCCCCGCTAATCGGTCATTGCGTGGGGGCGGCTGTGTTGCCGTCGTCGCCGTGTCTGCGGAGATTCGACTACGTGGTTGTTTTAAATCCAACGTATAAGCGTGGGCCAAATCTCTTTACCACGCTGCAAGGGGGACCCAACTCTCGGAAAGGATCTATCTATTTCGTTGTCCCGCGAATAAAGGCGAAAAAGGTCCGATAATTAATCCGTGGCGTTTCATCCTTGATGCGGAAAAATCCTTCCATGGTATTGCCAAAAGGATATAATTAATAAATGCTAATTTAAATGAGATAAAATTTAATATTTTGGGGATGCCAGCAAGATTTTATTGTTTAAGACAAAACCTGCAAAGCGCAAAAAAAACTAATTGAATAGTAATTAATTACGACAAAAAATAACAATTTTCAGTCTTCTCAGGAATCTGAAATAAAATAGCGGCGGAAGTGAACTTTTCGCGTTAAGCTCAGTGGTCCCCAGAAACGTGCTTGACGGATTCACGATTTCTTACTATAATTGAAAAAACAACAACAAATGAAACTAAACTAACGACGCAGTGTTGAAGAGAAAAGAATTCTGCCAGGTCGTCGGGATTCTCGATATTATGGTGAACAAACCGCCACTATAATTTACAAAATGTTTCAACTTCTACAACTACTCTACAAATACTTAATTGCCGTTAGTCTCCTGCTTCTGCAAAGTATCCGCTATCTGCAAGAAAATGGCCTATTCACGAAAAGGGCAAAGGTGGGTTGCACAACCGAAAAAACACCCCATAAAACTTTTCGTAGGCGGGCGATAAGCGGTTTAATTGTTTTAGCACTAATTAAAAATACAAATAATTAGTGCGGCGGACTTAAAACGGGATTAAAACTACTGCAGAAAAATCGATGCATCTTCGCCAGTGGCCACGGTACGGCGCTTCGGACGGTGCGGGCATAAATTTAAAAAATGAACTTTTCTGGAAAATCTGTCGAAACAAAGAGATTGAAGATATGATCATTGGACAGAGTAAATAATGCTATTTGAAATCACACCTCACATGACATAATTAATTGACAATTATTGTTTGGGTCTTGGGTCACGCACAGGTCTGAAATTCTTTCAAGGGCCATAAACCATTAAGGCCAGATTGTACATGTCACCCTCAAAGTCGGGTTCAGCTAAATTATGGGCGGGTTCAAGCAATCGCATTGCTGTCAAATTAATTTGATTTGTGACACTTGCTGACAGCAATGCATTCTTATGGGCGAGTTCACATACCAGTCGAGTTTAGCTGAACCCGACTTTGAGGGTGACTCGGAACAATCAAGCGTTTAAGGGCGCCTCTGCCAATTAAAGAGAAGGGCAATTGTAGGTTTCATGTTTTTTGGCCGGAATTCCCAAGAAATTGTGAAAGTGCCTGTCCAAAAACTAACAAAAGAAATGCTCTTCAACGAAAATCAAAAAATATTGCTACCTTATGTGCATTTAGGGCCTCATGGGGTTGGTTTATTCAATGGTTTATTCAGAAAACCAAAAATACAGAAAAGTTCTTGGCTGAAAAATGGCTTACAGAGTTACCATGCTGCCACACATAAGCTCATACGTAAATAAATAGTTCAGTTTGCACAACAATTTCAATCCAGAAAGGGCCGATAATTAAAAAAAACCTACAGTAAAATGAATATCCAAGTTGGTCCAAAATTAATTTACATTACTTACTTAATTTACATTACTTACTTATTGACAAACTATATTCGAAAATTTTTTCTCATTTGATTTATTGACTGTGACTATAATAGTTGAATTCTGTAATTACATCCCGAGCGCTCGGGTTATCAGTCTATCTCACTCTAGTTTGTTAAGATTTTGAGAGATGGTCTGTGACCGGACCGGGTGCAATTACCAAACTCGGCTTAAGATCACGTACTCCTTACTCCTATCAAAATTACTTTTTTTGCGAGTGAGATGACATTAATTTTCAGTGTGTTGTTAATCAAGGCTTGAAAGCCTAGTTACCATTAAAAAAGAGGCAAAGTTAGAAATTATATAAAATCAACAACCAATTACGGAAAATCGTCACATAAGAACTATGGAAAAATTATTGATCATGGTAATTCCTCTGTGAATTTAAAATAATTCCTCATTTTTTACAGCCTGTTAGAAAGAAATAATAGATGTCGTGCGACCTTTCGCTACTGTTATATAGCATATTTTTTTTGTTAATTGCAGTCGTGTTTTCAATTGAAAATAAAAAATCACTTTTTTTGGGTTATCCAATTTAGAATCGATGTGTGTGACAAAGAGAAGTATCCTTTCTTCGCAGCTCTCCCATTCTTAGGTTGAACTTTGCACTTCGCCATAATCCAATCCACAACTAAAGCCTAAAGCACTAGGCACGAGGTTTGAGATCGACATCGTTCCTGCTCGGTATCGTTAACCGAAAACGCTCCTGCTGTAAATAAAAATAAAAGAATAAATAAATGGCTAATGAAATATGTCAAAATGTCTTATTCCCGGAAGTAAAAAATTCCATAAAAGCAAAGGTAAAAAGAAAATAAACATATAATTAATGCTTTTTACCTAAGTTCTCTATTAATATCTTTAAAAGTACGGGTAGATTTAGAAAGCATAGATACATAATGTAATTATTATGGAAAAAATTAAACATGTCAAAAAAGGCTGTCGGAACGGTAAGCATTAGAACGACATGTATCCCATTACTGGAAGAGAACTTCGATCGAATACACGTACTATTTGCGGCCGAATTAAAAGAAAAATCACGGTTTATTGATGATAAGGCTGTGTTATATGAGGTGCTCTTGTCCGACCCAGAGGGCCTTGGTAGACCAGTGAGTGGTGATTTCATCAGTAGAGTGCAGGTAAGTGCAAAGGAATATTGGTTACCCCATCCTATATTAATTGAGATCTGTATTGGAATTTCCATTAAAAGTGCCCCCTGGTCTTGGTGAAGAAAGTGTCTGATTTTAACATTCAGTTTTTTTACTTGGCACCCCTGAAACTAGTTTTACCAGTAGCCTGTAATTTTTGTTTTAAGCAGGTCACTAATCCAATTTGCTGCAATTGGTGCCTTGGCTCAAGAGCCATTTTCAAAACTTTTAACAAGACACTGCGTTGGCATTTTATGTTGGAATTTTATGTTGGATCCGTGGTTGGATCTTGTTGTTTTAAATAATTTTACCTACAAGTCACACAAGTAAAGTCAATCTTTCACATTCACATTCAGGGTGGATTTATGGTCATTTAAGATTTAACATTTGTAACTCAAGATTATGCTAAAATGAGGTTATCTAATTGGTTTGCGCAAGGACCTGGTCTATTGGTATATTATATGGCGCAATTTGCCTGTTTTACAGTTTTGGTCCTTCTGCTACCTACATATAAGGGGACAACACACTAAAATGACATTAGAAGTCAGTGGGAAGTGACATATGATATCACTTTTATGATGACATTATAATATGGGATACACAAAGGGTGAATTCCAAAATTCACTGGGTCATCTACCGGTTAAGCTGGTCATGTAATGGCCATCTAGCAATTTAATGGATTAAGCAGGTGACTGATCTACCTGGTAGATGATCTGGTGAGTTTTGGAATTTGCCCAAATATGGCACATTTCTGGCCAAAAAAACAGAACTAAAGCTAAGATCACATGCTGTTACTTTGCTGCTACTTTTGCTGCAGTGCAATTAAAACATTATTAAACAGCCACCTGCAAATGACAAGTTTTTAAAATGTTTTAAAAGTTGTACCACTGTACAAAGAAATTATACAGGTCAAACTCTTCCAATGGTTGAATTTTTGGTGTCCCAACATTCCTTTTTGTTGGGTTACTTACGATTGGAAAAATTGATGTTTATTTATAATATTTTGTAAATTTTATTGCAAAAAAAATCTTTTCTCATTAATGTATCCTTTTTTATTAAATATGATCTTTTTCAGTAAATAGTCGAAAGTCCACTGGAGCAATATGTAAGAAATTTTTATAAAATACTTCATCTTCTTGGCTTAATTCCTTAATTAAGTTGCTCATAACTCCATATTCTTCAGGTTTTTTTATCCATTCTTTAACCCAAATTCTCTCCTTTTTATTATCCAAAGTGAATTGTTTCTTTCTTTTTTATAAAATAGTTAATAAGCACATTGGAGATAAAGTAATTTTGTCGTTAATGTACATTTTTCATAAATTCCCCTCTGAGACCTCAAATACGACACTACAACACATTTATAATAATAATAATAATATTAATATCTTTATTGCCACCAAAATCGACACAGTCAACAAAGTAATGTCAAAAGCAAACAAGAGAAAAAAGATACACTCTATAAATTGTTTCTGGAATGCAGCCACTCCCAGAATCACACAACACTGTAGTTTTGGTTTGCAAATCCATATATTCAGCTACAAGGCTCATGTAAAGCTAAAGCTATAGTAGCACTTGTCTAGCAGGAAATCAGTGGTGGCTCTCTTAAATGATATTTTGATTATGATTAAAGGCCATGAGTGCCTGATAATATGCACCTTTCTTGAAAAAACTAGAGTTGTGCAGTGGCACTCTGAGAATGTCTGCACTCCTGGTTGCCATGGTCATACCTTGAGCATATACATCCGCGTTGCGTGTAAACAGATTACAGTGTCTTTACGTGGATCTTTACGTGTCTTTAAGTGTCATTACCAGGGATAGGAAATATAACGATGGGACAGTGAGTAATTTCATTTGCTTGAAGTAGGGCCTACATGATACTCTAGGGTGTAGCCCCTGGATACATCTAACAATCCGCTTCTGGGCTACAAATATTTTGTGAGCATTTCTACATGAGCCCCAGAATAGAATACTATAAGATATTATCGATTGAGTTCCGGCATAATATATTTGTATTAGTGTGGTACATGAAAAGCAATTTCTGAGTCTGCGAATTAAGGCACAGAAACTGTTTAGTCTGTTTTCCAAAATTTTTATTTGCCAGATTTAAATTCTGGTAATAATAAATGAGCATGCAGGGAAAACGGCTGCAGCATTTTATTTGAAAGTTTTCCCATTTGAACTCCTTTGCAACCCTACGCGGCATTTGCAACTTTTTAAATCTGAAAGTAGCTGCTTTGTGCACACATTTGCGTGCGCAAAATTTGCGCACGCAATGCATATGTGTCATTCTATATGTAATGTCAGACGAATGTATAACAATAATGGTCCAACAATTTTGTGTCCATGTCATGCCTTACTGTTTTACATATAATTACAGAAAATTTCATATGTTTGGCTACACTGGTTGTTCAATCACCCTTACTGCGATGGTCAACTAGCACACTTAGCGTTTGACCGGTTTTAGGTTTGAATGAACCTATACAGACTAAAGTGATAAATCTAAAATGAGCATAAACTCACCTTAAAATCTCTAAAAATCTTCTAGTTTATAGCTGGGCTTACCAATCCTAAAATTAAAAACGCGAATTAATAGCTCTTTCTTATTTTTTTTTGTTATTAGACCAATGGCAAAATAAAAATTTTATTGTTCAATAGTATGGACAGAAGGGGTCGTTTGAGCCCATGAGCGTAGCGATTGGCGCAATTCACCTGAAGTAAATGATGCCTATTATATGCAAGTTAGATACTATTCTTTGTCCACGGCTTAATTTACAATTTTTCATCATAATCAGTTAGATAATTCGGTCGTCAACACGCGTTTGGTTTTGATTGTCGAAGTTGAAGTGAGCTCGAAAACTATTATGGCGGCCTTCAGGGCGCCCCTGATGCTTGTGAACAAATGAAACCTTCATTTGTTTGGTTTGTAATTTCCAACATGGCGGTGTCTGCATGCAATTCTTATGGAGTGTATAATGAAAAAAACAAACGAAGCAGCGTGATTAATGAATATTATTCACGCTGTTCCCGTCCAAAAGTTATAACACACCCTATTATGAGCTTGAGCTTACAACCTAACAAAACGTGGACGTCTACCTACAGCCGTGGACAAAATTTTTTATGTGCAACATATAGGTAACTTTCATCACTATGTTTTTTTACAATTTCTAGTGATCCTATTTTATTCCCAACTTTACAAAAAAGAGGTAAATAGGTGTCACACCAAAAACATTAAATAGGCAAAGGGGAGAAAAAGGACAACCTTTGAAGTCAGGTTTATAAAAGAAGGTTTTATGACTTCTTCTGAGTTGCACTTCATCAAAACTGCTTGGGTAGAGTTAACCACTCATATCACAAAGAAAAACATTTTAAAAATATTTTTGTAAACCAGAATTGCCACTTCTACTTGAAAGTAGAAGGAAAATTGCAAAAAAAATACCTCCCAAAAAATCACTAAAACTTAAGATATGGACGTTAAAGTTATTTTGTTCCAATGTGAATCCTCTGTGAGTGTGTGAGTCGCTCAAATCTGAGAGGCAGAGGCATCCTTGTATAATACATGCAATACATAAGAACTTTAAAAAAGTCGAACACAATTTTGTTGCAAAATTAATAGGGGATCCAATATTTGAAGGTATTCAAATTTATATGGAATTTCCTATGGCTAGTTTGGCGGTGCATCAGCCGGTATACATTATATTTAATAACTATTTTCTGTTACCTATTAGTAAGGGGAAAATCACTGGTAAATTTTGATTTACATATATCGAGAATTCAGTGGTATTTAGTGGAATATAAAGTGAATTATGTAGAGTTTTTGGATAGCTTTTTTTCACTTCACTCACCAGTAATTTCGAGAATTACTGGCACACATCGGGATTTTATTGCTGTTTGGTGAAATTCAATGATACTTAATGGAATTTAACAAAATTTAATAAAATTTGAGGGGAATTATATGGAATTTTGGTCTAGACAGTTTATAAAGTGATTTCCCTCTCGCCTATTAGAGAGTAGTTATTATTCAATCATTGGTATACACGCCATTGAATTCGTTTTCCCTCACGTCTCTAGGTATAGAAATTTGGATTTTTTGATGACATGCTGTACGATTCGGGTACAACAAGAAGATCGAAATTTATTACTTCTTCAAAGGCTAATAAAACGGGCATCGAAACAACGTAAACCGCAACAAGATTGGTTTTTCCAATTCAATCATTACGAAACTTTAAAAAAAAATACCCAAAATATGCCACCTATACCAGTCAGTTTATTTGATTTTAGATGTGAATTAAATTATTTTTGTTTTGTTTTTAATCTCAGTTTTATTTATGTAGGTATACTCTGTACTTTATCACGTTCTGCATACTTTAACGACAATGTCGAGACTGACGCGTTTCGCTTTTCTAAGATATAAACACATTTTTGTGTGTTGATAAGTCGCTTGTTAATTAATAATAATAACGGAAAAACGTTTATCATTTAATTAAGCATTTAGCTTTATCCTGAACAACTAAAGTGTTATGCGCAGCTTGCGTAGGCAATTCAAATAAGTAATTTTCTTTATTCTGATTGCCGTTCCAAAACGATCTCAAGTCCGGTTCAATTTTCATTCATACACAGTTGAATATATCGTGACCGAGAGTGGCGAAACTCGGTTCACCTTGCAAAGTGCCGCGCCGTCCGCTCGCCGAAATTTTATTTATGAATTTCAATGGCCTGTTAGAAGGCTACGCGCGTCTCTTTCTCTTTTACATCCGGCTTGCTATCCGGATCTTCATTTTCTTCAACACTCCTCGACGTTTCTTCGTTCGGACCGTTTCTTGATATATCTCGACGTAGTTTTGTCATCGAGACGTCGTAAAGATCTATACATTTTCCATTTTGCGGAATTTTTCTTCTACGGTTGGAATACTCGAATTATAGTTTGTAACAAGTGACAAGTGAAACAACAAGTTTTCTTATGGATATCGAATTTCAGGACTTTGTAGCAGTGAATACTATTTTGTAAACATTTAATTGTATTTTACATACAACATACATGTACCAAAATATGTAGATGGTAAAGCGATCCTGTCAAGCTAAATGCGTTTGCTGCATCCTGTGGTAATTTCGCTGGATATGACTGTTACCTTCGGGGAGGTTAGTTAATACCTATATATTATTGTGTATATTTTGCCATCATTAATTACAGAACTCTATTCTTTTAAACAGTACTAAAAATAGTAGTTAAAAAATTAAATAGTGAAGGAAAAAACGCTAATGAATGACAGTGTTAACGAGAATGCTAAACTATGGCAAAAAGCAAAAATAACACTTTTGTCACTTCATGGACTCAGCATAAAGTTAATTTCTATATTTGGCTGTGGGTTAATAGTAAAGATAAAAAAATATTGCATGATGTATGTTATGTTGCGACATAAATTGGTATTGTAGGCCAACAGGATAAGCAATGAAATCATTGACCCGGAAAATAACCCGAAAATTGAGACTTTTATAGTGGATATTTGTTCCTATTGTAGCTGTTCTCAGTTCCCTATACTTACTATGCAAAATCTATAATATGTCTCTATATTCTCTGGTTCCGGGTTCCTCGATTGTACGATGTGGTAGAGTGCTATTTTTCCATACATGCATAAACGGGGTTGAAACACGGCGCAATAACCACTTTCGAGCTTCTTAGCTGGCATCATCTCCTACCTTATGACAAATTGACACTTGTCATAAAGACTACCAGAGCCACTTTAAATCCGTTTACTTATTTCTTCTATATTGCACATATATACGTTGTTTATTTACAAATTGACGCATACTCATATTATTGACAACATTATTGAAAACCCGAAAAGATAATTCATTATCAGAGTGATAGACACTATTATCGGTGTCTGTCGTTGAGTAAAGTTTTAAAAACCTACATTTTATTGCTTGGTATTTTTAAGTTGGCATGAACGGCAACTTATAAAACCGAAAAAAGGGTTACTAGGACGTGTTTAAAACGCTGATAAAACGTAGTTTTGTGCTGACCTTCCATTTAACGTTACAGATATGATGTATTTTTGACTTGAACTTTTAACGTCATTTTATACGTACGAAATGTGACTTATAAAATGATCACATTATGAAGCCGACTTGCCTTCATAAAAGTGAAAAAAAAATCTGACATTTTTTGTGATGTTTCAAAGTGGAACGTTTGCTTGTTCTTAGATCCTTGCTGTGATTGTGATGGTTCGCTTTTTGGTTTGTGGTCCTTTGTTACATCATTTAAAAGTTCTAACTGCTTAAACCCAAAGATGACTAGGGATTTATCAGGTCAAGTATAGCTTGTTATTTTTGCGATACACTTTACTTAAAAAATTAAATACTTGACAAGTCGGTACTTGACTTGACTTGATTTCTTCTTTTCAGTAGAACTTTTTTTTAAGAAGTATTTTCTTTCAAACTACTTGACACTTGATGAAAAAAGATCAAAAGAACAAGACCTCAATCAAGGCAACGTAATTTCTTATCGGTCGATTTGGCAACATCGAACTAACTTGAACTAAACTGAATTCTCCAAGCAGTTATTGAATTCATACCGGATCTTTGCGTTTTGTTTTTCTAAATATATCTAGATGTAAAAAATACAGGAACATCACTTTAAAAAAAAGTTTCTCAAATGCACAGGTCCACAAGTTTCGGAGAAAAAAAAGCTGATCCGCATCATTCTGATAGCTGTCCGCATTAAACATCAGTTTAATCGGGATCAATCCACATTATACAGACTCGGCGCATATCACCCTTAAACATCAAATGTGTCAGTTCTGCAGTGTGATTCTGGTTCATTATAGAATACTATTTCGCAAATATGAAGCAAGAAGTTGCACTCCCTATGACATTTTCTATCATCATTTGACGGACTCTAACAGACTTTTCTATAATAGAATTCTGTAATGGATTTCTATTGAAAAGCAGAGTCCCACCCCTGACTTATATATTGATTTTTCTTACAGCGTTTTCGGATGACGGTTTTAAAGCACTCTGACAAATTCTCATAAAAGAATATAAAAATAAAAACCAAATTTAATATAAAATAGCCAATTGGGAGGTAAAAAAATTGGTATAGAATATATTGAAGAACACAATTGAAGAACAAATGTTAAAAAAAATGTTTTGCCAAACGTAAGAAATTTTGAAAACCCGATAAAAAATCAACTTTATTTTAATTTATTTTTGTTCTTTCCTGACTTGTCTTTCCTGACTCACAAAAAAAATAATTTTTTTTTCGAAAACTGAATTTTTATAGTTTTTGAAAGTGTTGTGACAATTTTGCTAAAATGTTCAAAAAATTATGAAAAAATCCCTAAATCATCCCTTTTAATTTTGTTTCCAATTTAACTAGGTAAATATTTGATAAAAACCTTAAAACACAAATTTATTGCAAAATAGCCATTCTGTGCTGATATCAGGAATAGTTTCAGAATGATGAAAAAGGCCATTTTTAAGTCACTTTTAATTCGACTTTTTTGCTAAATTTTGAATTCAAAAGAAATTTTTCTAAATCGATAAAAAATTCAAACTTTTTAAATCCAATATGTATTATGTAAAACAGAATAAAATAACAATCACGTTTGAAATATCAAATTTTTTTGTATTTGTTTTTTTCTGTTTATGGGCCCCTTACGAGGCCGTTACTTTCGAATGGTTTGAATTAGAGTGGCACGATTTTTACATCTCTGGCCGCCGTCACATACAGAGGAACGGAGCAGAAATGTCAATAACGTAATTACACATGTCAATAGCGTCATTACACATGTCAATAACGTCATTACACATGTCAATACCTATTTTAGCTCTTATCTGATTGGTTTAAATTCAAGTGTCAAATTACGCTCCGTTCCGCTTTTAACCCCTTTGATGTCTGTCATAAAAATAGAAACAATTTGACAGTTGTCAAAATAGGTAGTTGGAATCATTTTGAGAAGTTAAGATTAAAATACGGGGTGTTCATTATAAAACTTCATCTAATTGGCTGTGAAATGTCAAAAGAAAAGGATGGAGTAACAAAAGTCCATTTATTTTGATTACGTCATCTTTTTCTGTCAATATTTCATAGCCTGCTAAATGAAATTTTATAATGAACACCCCGCATGAAAACCGTTCCGTTTTAACTCAAACCATTTAGATGTTATGGGCTACGTAAGGGATAAGACCATGATATTTCATTCGTGATTTTGTTTCGAAAACAGTTAAGTCCGAAAAGGGTATGATGCATGAAATATGAAGAAGAATGATAAAAAAGTAAGAAAATATTTCTATACACATTTTCATTTTTAAAAGCAGCTTCCTTGACCATCATTTTGTCTGAAACTGCTTTTCTAGCATCTTAAAGGAGCCTAACTTTACTTCCTCAAACTTGACTTGAGCTTGAAATCAAGAGGCTTGAAAATTAAATTAAGAAGAGTGAATCTCTTGAGATGATGTATAAAATGATGATGTATTTTTACGTTTTTTTTAATTCTTGTTTACATTCATTATTATTTACAAAAATTACATGGACAGCCCTGGACCGGCACAGGTTTAATTTGTTTTTGTCAAAAACAATTAAAATGTTACCTGTGTAATGGAAAGAACATAACAATAATGTAAATCGCTAGATAATTAATTGTGTAGTAATATGTAAAAATTGTCATTACATATTACAATTTTATACATTTTATGATTAAATATGTATTTCTGTTGCAGAAATATGTAGATGATATTTGCCTCGAGGGTTGCAATCTTACCAAAGCCGCTGCCACGGGTGATGATTCCAGCTACGATTCGGATTGCGAAGGATATGAGGGAGCG
This sequence comes from Taphrorychus bicolor, assembly GCA_951812265.1. NCBI lineage: Eukaryota > Metazoa > Arthropoda > Insecta > Coleoptera > Curculionidae > Taphrorychus > Taphrorychus bicolor. The sequence goes on along the minus strand of OX638298.1, from coordinate 58,808,730 downwards.
CAAAGTAACCTGTGCGGGAGTCATCAGGACGTTTCGCGAACTGCCAGTGATACTTTAGCTGCTGAGTTTGCGGAATATGTGGAGGGTGCTCAAGAGTCAACTGCGGCATATAACACAAGGTATGTGAAAAACTGGTTCACTAAGATAAGTTTTTCTAATTTCTGACGACTGATGCGTCATCGTAAAAAAGTCATCAAGTTAGCTCTAATTTTCTCTCTTTTTTTTGATGGAGTAATAAAAGTGGATGGCCATTCTGTTTGTCCTTAAATTTCACGTGGTCAACTTCATGATTTTTTTTATTGAACAATGACCAACCCTATCTTTCATTATACATAATAGCAAAGATCATTGCCAAAGTCACGTTATATTTTGACAATTAATTGATATACACACTTATTCGGTTAGTCATTACTTTAATCCGTTCTTTCAACAAGTTCAATGTTCCAGGCTTTGAATTTGACTTCCATAGAATTCGATTTATCTCTAATTTTCAGTTTTGCTTCAAAAAATGTTTGTAGCGTACTCTTCTCTAAAAACGCGCAAAATGTTTTGTAACCCTGCAACATGTAAAATTGTGTAGAAAATTATTACATGTCTCAATCATCCACCACTGCAGAAAGATCTTGAAATAATTCAACCTTTAGAGACCACATGCTTTTCCAGGATTTATTTTGGAAATGTGATCTTAGAAATTGGAGTATATCGTATAACCGTTTTTATTTAATAATATGCAGTGAGTTTCATTTAAAAAAAGTGTTTCGTGGACAGGTTTAGACCAAAGGTTCTCAAACTTACGTAGATTACCTTCCACTTTGAGAGTCAAGCGCTTTTCTAGCGCCCTTCCAGCGCGTTTTTCTATCGCGTTTCTAGCGCCCTTTCCAACCAAAAAAAAACTTTATTCACAAAAAAAACCACATCTTAAAAATCCCAATTACTTTAATTTGTAATTGAATTTTGTAGCGTTACATATGAGTCCCATTTCATTTTTGATTCCCAACTTCTATTTTAAATGAAACTGTTTCACTAATGAGAGCAATAAAGGCACCACTAGGAATTCTCGTAATATTTATAGAAACTTTTACGATGTAATGTAGTTTGATTTTAGTTTAAGTTTAAAATAGAAAAAACACAAATTAGGCATTGTAACCCTAGACCACATCAACAATCTCAATTTTCCCTGAGCTGCTTATCGCCCCTCTTTAGGCCTTCAGCGCCCCCAAGGGGGCATTATCGCCCACTTTAAGAAGCTTTGGTGTAGACGATAAAAACGTTAATTTATATGTACTCCCATAAGCTAGAACCATTCATTGTATGAGGAGACATGGTGTTGTAACAAAGGTTATTCAAGGTTTCTTTTCTGTACAAAACATAAGGAACATTAGTAATTAACATTTCAGAATCCACGTTTACAAGTGTCTCGCTCCAATTCAACTTTTTTACAGAGTTGAGTTTGCGTTAAAACTGGGTTATACTGAAAAACACGTTCAAGCCGCCTTACAAAAGCTGGGGTCCTCTCCTACCCAGAACGAACTTCTGGCAGAACTGATAAAATTGGGGGCCCAAAAAGGTGGTTCCTGTGATAGCAGTCCAACGGAAAGCCCAACTAGCGATTTGGGACTTTTAGATAGGTAAGTGACCAGCATGACTAGTAATCATTCGTAAGGACCTTTTGTCATACTTTTGTACATATAATACGCTGTTAATATTTGTTGCATTAATTTCGGTACACCTTGTATACAACCGGCTTTTTATCTTAAATTCTTTATAAAGCAAATCGTCGAAAATGTCTCATTAATTAGTAGGTACTTAAAACAATATTGAATAGTTATTTAACCTACAAATTTTTTAATGTAATATTGAGTATTGAGAGTGGTGCGAACGTATCTATAAGATTAAGAGTGCTCCATATACATATTTGTCTAAAAACCCAACCATCGAGAAGCGTTAAAGGTCTTAAAAACTGGTTAAGCGCACAGCGTCTACCATTTTTGGTAAAAAAGATTACATGTGTGTATAATGTTTCCTATATGGTAATTGCTTGATTCTTTTTATTCTTTTTACTGACCTTACCTATATGAACAATAATTTATTACTTGCAGGTTCGATCTTCTAGACCCAGGGTTTACAAATTTAAGACCGATAGTTATAGATGGTAGTAATGTAGCTATGAGCCACGGTAACAAAGATATTTTCTCTTGTCGGGGAATTAAGATCTGCGTCGATTGGTTTAAGGTAAGCGTGCATCTTATACTAAATGAATATTTCTGATATTTCACTAGTGTATTTTAGGAAAGATTTAAGTTTCAGTAAATAATGTGAGCGGTTTTCGAAGTACTGTTTTTGAACCTTGTTCCGTGTTATATTCACTTGAAACATGAAAGTGTCAGTTTTTCTTTTCGATTGATTTAAAATCGTAAATTAGGCATTTTTTTGATCATCCAAGAAACCATTACGAGCGGTTTGATAATCCTTCTGAAGAACTTACAATGATGATTTGAACTCGAAATTATCAATACGCTTGTTCAGAGGGGTTCTCGAATCGATTTCGTCAGTGACGTGTTGGAAAAGAACTATTGCTGCAAATTAAAAGAACAATTGTTGCAAACTAAGGATTCGAAAAATTCCAGTGTATCGTCTAATTAAAAACAATATTTATTTACTCAACAAACAAACACAAATAGTATTAAACATTATTAAACACAAATAGTATTAAACATTATTAAATGCAAATATTAACAAAAACACTATTATCCACTAACACTTTACTGTAGCTCAATATTATCACTTACTCTTTAGCTTACTTAGCCTCGATACGAATTAGACTGACTCAACCTTTTTTTTTTTTGTGGAGGCGCGACGCCGGGGCGAACAATCTTCTCGGCAAGACACCGGACAGCCCCGCTCTGCTGTCCGGTAGTGTGAGATTCTTACCAACTAAAAAAAAACCCGTTTGTGCTTGGGGATTCCGGGCCCAGTTGCCTATAAATCCCCGGTCTGCTACCGGCAGTCCTCTCTGGTGCACGCTCTTTAATGTTGTCATATCTTGTAGCCTCACCAGCTTGGCTGGTTTCTCGCGGGAGATGTGCGCGGTTTTTGCGTCTCTGCTGTCGCTCTGTTCTGCAGCTTGATATCGTAGCTGCTGCCGTGGCCGCTTCCAGGGTTGCCCTGATGCGGGAGCTTATTGAACCAAACCCCGCAGCCGGTCGTCTGGATGTGCTTCCGCGCGTCGGAAGGGTTTCTCAGCTTTGACTCTCATGAAGTCGCGCACTGTTTGCCCTCGCAGATTAGCACGAATTTCTTCGTTACTAATATACCATGGGGCATTTACCGCCATACAGAGGTAAATGTTTTCAGCAGCTTCCACCCTTGAGAGCTGGGCCTCCGCCGCACTTCCCCATGAGTGAGACCGATCCATATGTTAGGATCAGCCGCATGATGGCTTTCAGCAGCAAGAGCTTCCCCCTCACGGGCAGATGGCTTATTCGGTTGAACAGGGGGTATAGTGAGGCCATAGCCCCCCTAGCTTTGGCAGCGGCGACCCTGACATGGGAGCCCCAAGTCAGCCCTTTACCCAAGGTTACCTCCGGATCTTGCCACGGCACTTCGATGCCATCCATCACAAGTTGATCCGGGATATGGCATCGCGACGTCTACATGTCAGGTTTGCCTGGCACTTGATTGGATTGATCTTAATCCTCCAACGTACCAGCCACTCCTGGACGTCGTCTAAAGCTAGCTGCAGATTCCGCCGCACGACATCTTTTCTGCGGTGCTTGGTTAAAAGAGCCGTGCCGTCGGCATAGAGCGCGAGCTTGGCCCTTGGTGTTCTAGGAATATCGCTCGTGTACTGCGTGTACAGGTGCGGCGATAATACCGACCCTTGGGGGACACCTGCCTCTAGCGCTCTGGGCGCCGACAGGGAGGATCCGACCCTTAGAATGATTGTCCGATCTGTGAGGTAACTGTCGATAAATCGGCAAATGTTTGCCGACATACCTAAGTCACTCAGCTTGTAGATCAGGCTCTCGTGCCAGACTCTATCGAACGCGCGCTCTGTATCTCGCAGTACTAATCAAGAGGTCTGTCTGGCGTTCCTGCTTTCTGCAACGTTCTCAACGGTCTTCAGGACCTGCAATTCTGCCGAATGCAGCCCTCGAAAACCGTATTGTTCGACGGACACAACGTTTTGGCGTTTACACTCGTCTTTGAGTCTCCTCATGATATTACGTTCCACGACCTTCTCAGCCTCGCACAGTAATGTGATGGGCCGGCAGTTTTGTGGAAATTTCCTATCCTTTCCCCGCTGGTTCAACATTATCACCACTTCTTGTTTCCACCTTGATGGAAAGTGCCGTAGCCTCAGCGTTGCGTTCGCCACAGCGCAGAGACAGGCTGCACCCTTCCTGGTCAGGTTTTTCAGCATCTTGTTGGAGATGTCGTCCCATCTCGGAGCCTTACGACAAGGGTCCTCCATTACGCTGTGCAGCGGTGGTATGGCGTTTTTCTCACCCCTGCGGCTTTCGTTAAGCAGCCTGCGATTGTCCTCTGAGAGGCCATGCGGCACAATCTACGCAGTCGTCTCTATTCCTGAACGAGCGCCCGTATATGTTCGGGGTCACTCTCTCCAACTGGGCCACATCAGCAATAATCGGGACGGTCGCAAGTGCGTTAAAATGCTCTTGAAACCGTTTCCAATTAGTGTGCTTAGAGCGAGTCGTTTTGACTTCGGCATTCGTTTCAAGGGCAGTCTTATTGGATTGTGATCCCAGGTACCTTCATGCACTGTCATCAACTTCGGCCAGAAGCGGACGTTCCTCAGCACAGCGATGTCAAGTACGTCCGGTAGTACCGTGATAATCAGGAGACTTAATTTTACCGATGGACTTGCCAAAACTCTTCGTAGACACGTCGTCATCGTCAATATATTGTTCTTGGAATTTTCTGTCCAGTTCGAGAACTTTCTGATTGACAACTTTTAGGTCCCGGTTAATGTCATCCACTTTTTCCATTATCAGATTCTCCAATTCTTGCACTTTAGCTGCAAGATAGCCCACTAATTCTTGTCTTCGTCTTTCCTGTTTTTTCTGAGCAGTGGTTATTCTTTTTTTTGCTCTGGATGACGTCTTTCCTGTCTTTCTCTGAGCTAGCGTTGTTCTTTATTTTGCTCTTGATGACATCTTTCCTGTTCTTCTTTTTGTTGTTGATGACGTCTATTCTGTTGGTCCTTTTGCAGTTGCATAGGAGTAAGCAGAACAGGAAGTTGATCCTCCATTGCTTTATGCTGGCTCCTAGTCACTGGCACAAGCAGACAATGTCCTCTGCAATGCCCTGTACTATGCACTCACTTACAGTTCAACACTATTAGTCCTCAAATTCCGACTGGAATGCCACTTCTCACAGCGAACTCGGGGTTGACATCAATCTTTAACACTATTAGTAATCAAGGTTTCGATAAAATCTTTCTTTGATTGAATGTCGTTTGTTTAACGTCATTTAGACATTAAACCTATCAATAAAACCTCTGTAACCGTGGTACAGAGCCATATTTAGAAAAATTTCGGCGACTTTTCCACTTTCTGTTATTTTCCTATCTCATTTTTTATTACGAATAACTTGTTGCGCTTTCGCCGTTTTATTTATATAAATTGCTAAAGAAGCGACACGATTTTCAAAGCCCCACTTATCATTGAACCGACGGATAGTGTAACAATATTATTATTTTGACCTTTAAAAAAAATAGAGTATTTTTTTTGACCTACTTGAGCGTCATTTGTTCACATTGATGTTCACATGAATGTTCACACACGGTGGTACATTCATTAAATACCGAGAATTAATTTAATTATTATTATATATTCTAATTTTAGAACCGTGGTCATAAAGATATAACAGTATTTGTTCCGAAATGGCGGAAAGAAGCTTCCCGGCCGGATAATCCTATAAAGGACCAAGAGATCCTGGCGGAGCTAGAAAGAGATAGGTTGTTAGTATTCACCCCTTCAAGACTGGTAGGTGGGAAGCGGATGGTGTGTTACGACGATAGATATATCTTAAAATTGGCCGCGCAGACTGATGGAATTGTTGTTAGCAATGATAATTATAGGTAAGCTTAAGTGTAAATGTAGCGTTCTTGTTGTAAGTAGATAACTTCAGAAATAAGTTGTCGGGCAGAGCAAAAGAAATAGATCTGATTCTTTTACTTTGTGTTTCTTGAGAAGAGGAATAGCCTTGATGAAGACAGGGGTTCCGTCGAAACATATTCACGTACTCCTTTCATTCTTTAAAAATAGTAATACCAACCATTAAAATTAAAAGGAAAAAACATCCGGTATATTTCTAGCTTTATAGAAACGTCGAGTTTTATCGTCGAGCCTCTTGTTTATAGAAGCAATTACTTTTTTAGGGACCTCTGCCAGGAGAACGTTGAGTTTCGAAAAGTGGTAGAGGAAAGGATTTTAATGTATTCTTTCGTCAACGACCATTTTATGCCGCCAGATGATCCACTGGGTAGAGCAGGCCCGACACTAGACAATTTTTTGCGAATCCAAATAAGAAAGGTCAGTTTATTCTTAGTCCCTAGTTTATCCAATATGTAGTTTGGATTCTTACAATCCAACAAAAAATTAATGCCTGTTCATAGGGCGACATAACTGGCAGCCAACCGCCTCCCTGCCCATATGGTAAAAAGTGCACCTATGGAAACAAGTGCAAGTATCACCATCCTGAAAGGGGTCCGCTACCACACAAAAGTGTTACAGAGAGACTGTCTGAGCATGCTCAAAGGCATTTACAAGCCAGGGAAAGCAAAGAAGGTAATATATCTTTACGACAAAAATTAATAGTTTATAGTATTATTTAGAACACGGTGGTTTTCAAAGTTCTATTCGAATCTTAAATTTAACTGGGTATTTTTTAAATAGGCGTCTACATAAACTACGAACGGATAAGATCGATGCAGCAAAATTTTTCATCATATTTGGGAGTCCGTATCTCGGAAATACCTTAACCGAAATTTGTAACTTAAAAATAGGTTTTAAATGGCTGTTTCTTCTAGAATTAGGGTAGAAGGACCTGAATCAAAAGTTTTAAAGATTATACAGAGTAAAGAAAATAGCACTGTATTTAACTTTGCTGTATCGATCTTCCTTCTGAAAGTTCAGTTAACAGATGTAAAGGTTTTGCAGGTTTAGGACAAATAAAACTCCCTTGTCGTTTGAATAAAGGCCAACGTTTCGACGTTTAATTTACGTCTTCTTCAGGGCTATCGACGACAACGATCGTTGTTTGGTAGTGCCACCGACCACTCCTTGTGCCGAACGATATTAGTGATCTGATGGTGCTAGCGTGCGTAAAGTGTGAGTTGCATCATGGATGTAATTTTGTTTATTGACGTCATCATTTGTCGCCGAGTATAGCCCTGAAGAAGACGTAAATTAAACGTCGAAACGTTGGCCTTTATTCAAACAAGGAAGTAAACCTGCAAAACCATTACATCTGTAAATTGAGAGGACGGAATACGTTATCATCAAGTTCAGTTAACATTATTTGAATCAACAGGTAGCGATATTCGTAAAAATCCACTTGGACGAACACGGTCCAATGTACCCCCTCCGAAAGAGCCTCAACACACGGTAGTGTCGAAATCTCGTAGTGTCGACAATGTGGGTGGCGTCAGTCAATATCAAGCCATTCCGGATACTTTAGGATTTCAAACTGGTGTTGAAAAAAGTGCGGTTTCAAGCTTTGCCTGTCAGCTCCAGTCCTCGGAGAACCTTCATCGAAAACTGGCAAGACAGCTAACTCTTAACCCGGCTGGGGACCCTCGCTTGACCTCGAGGCGCTTCTCTCCGTTGAGCCCGAATCCCGTGGGACCAGCAGGCGGATATTTAGCTGCTTCCGGTTGGGACGTTCATCAAGGCGTGACGAGGATCGCGAGTGCTCCCGATTCTTACCGCAGTTCGCAAAATGCGCATACAAGCTGTTGGTCCGGAATGCAGTCCGCTCAGTCAAGCGTAAGTTTTCCTATAATTTTATTGATATTGAGAACTGCTAATTTTTACTGCAAACGACATAGCGGCAGTTGCTTTCAGTAGTGTATAATTAACTTTTTATTTTCACACACACTTCAGCTGCTTACCCGCCAATTCAATCTTAGGGATATCTGAAAATGATACTCAAGTTTCCTTAACGCGCGTTGGCACGGCTCAATTTGGTTGATCACTTTGAGTGAATCATCCAATGTGAATTTTGTAATGAAAGCAAATATATTTTTGTACAAAAATATTTCAACCAAAATTAATTATTCAGTAATTCATTCATTAATATTATTAGTAAGAACTAAGCGTTTATAGTTTGTCCGCAAGACTTTAGCAGTAAGAAGTAAGACTTAAGAAACGGATTATTTAATTTCTTACGTTACTTTTTACGGCCTCGGTTGAGATCGAGAGCGATCGGTTGCCTCCGGCGGTCATTGTCATTTGTTTTTGTGAACAGTTGATTGCACTGTTGCCAAACAGCCAAACTCGACTCAACTGATGTAACCTTCAACCGAATGTATCGAATAACCATCGATGCACGTGTTTATCTTTCAGGTAAGATAAAAGTAAAAAGGTGTGCGGTCACGTTCATTTTCCTTGAAAATACCTTGAAAAAAGGCGACTTGACATGACAAATGAAATTACCAAAACATCTCCGACAAACGCTACTCAATCTGGCAACATAGAAATATTATAAAATTGAACTGTGCTTGCGTACAAGAGCCACAACGTCACTTCTTACGGAATCTATAAATTAATCGCAATCTTTAAGTCTTACGGCCTTACTTCTTACGTCTTACTGATACGGAACTATAAATCCAGCTTAAGTCATAGTCAAGTTAGTTAAGTTTAAAGTTGACTTGACCCAGTCGTGATAAGTTGGCAAAGGTGTTATGATCAAAAGTAGTCTTTTTGATATCTACTCAAGTTCCAATAATCCAATAATTTATCGTCAATTAACTACACACTTTTTTTTACTTTTAACTATTACAACACGATAAAACCGAATTAATCTCTACTAACAATTCGCACTGTTCGTTTGTCCGCTTATTTCGGTTATTTACTACACTGCACTAGCTATTCCATCCCATCTCGCGCGACTTGCTTGTTTATATACCCGGCCTCAACACACTCTCGTACTTTCGAGAACGGAGGCGACTATTCGCGCTTCTCGTTTAGACTAGGTGGGTTCCAGGGCTCGCCGTCGGCGCTCGGCATGGCCCGAATCTCTGTGGACCGGCGGTCGGGCGTCACATTGCCCCCCTCTTAGTTCTGATCGTCCCGATCAGAGAAATATCCACGACTATAAGTCTTTGACCGTTCAAGATGAACCACTTTCATCTTTGCTCTAGGAGTACGTTGGATCCTTTATACCACGTCGTTGATTTTCCATTAATCTTTCTCGAAGTTCATCAGCACAGCTCTGGACATCTTGCACCGGTTCTTCTGGTGATCCGTACACCAAATCTACCTTGTATGAATGGAAAGATGGAGTTCTTTACCAAATATAACCTTGGCAGGGGTATCTCTTGTAGTGTTATGCACTGCGTGATAATGTATCTGCGTTACCATGAGATCTGCCTGGACGATGTTCAATCTTGCCAGGGATGGTGAGGCGTCTTCCAAGCTGTTGAATCCTAAGAACCGGGTTTCTGTAGGTCGGCATTTCGGTCCATATTTCTTCTGTAACCAATGTCTTGTGCCCTGCTCCTTGATTGGTCGAAATATGGAGTCGTTTGCTTCCTGAATTCAAGCTCCTCGCCCAACAATTGCTTTAAGATTAAGTTTAGCTGCGGTTCTTCTTGTACATCAACTATTCTAACTCTGTGGCCCGTGTTTATTATCGATGCCTCATACTCCAATGCCCGAATTAACGCCTAATTTGCGCTTGAAGAACGAGTCAACCTCAAATGGTATTTTATTTCACTGTCGCGAACTCTTCGATAAACTGTTGGACTGATAGCTGGTCAAGGAAAAGGAGGAAGACTAGATACAAAATTGGACATTGATGCACTGTCCGACAATGTTCGACAAATGTGATTTTGTCCTCGAGAATCTACTACATTCACTAGTACCTACTGTTGTTAGTAAAACTTGATTCTTGCTTGACACCTGACAAGCAATTGGACTGGCTTTATGATATCTGACACTATAAATTGTCCATTTCATCAAGCAAAGTGAATCCAACTGATTCTGATGTTTGATGTCCTGGATATAATAAAGAATTATGTTTTTCTTTGCAGTACTTGCATGGTCCAAATTTACATCGAGCAAACCTGTGTCCCTTTTGCAGACATTTACTACAAAGATTCAAAGAATTGATCTTTTTCAACTTGTCTTTTAATGTCAATGACATAAACTCTTTAAACTTATATATTGCGTGACGCTGATTGCAATAAAAACTTGGTTTTTATTTTGAAGTTGATTGGTTTCTCTGTTGTTCAAAAGGCAACTTTGATATCTATTAGGCTTTTAGATTATTGTTTTTATTAAAATAGGAGTATGAAGACCTTTGTGCTGAAAAAAGGAAAGAGGAAGCCGCAGGATACCCTAATCTTGTCAAACGTTCAATGTTCCAAATTCCTGTAGGGTTTTCGCCTGGCTTCTGCTGCCTCATTCGTAGTTTTGTCTGGTAGACTATTTCGCGATGAGCATTACCAAACCTCCGGTCTAACGCCGCGGCAGTTGCGTTGTAATTACCCCTTTTAGTGGTCGACAGTGTAGGCATGATATCTGCAGGCTTTCCTCTCAAAGCTACTAAAAGTTCGGTAGCCTTGTCCGAATCTGTCCATCCATTTTTAACTGCTGCCGCCTCAAATTGGTCTTTATAAATGCTCCAAATGCCGTCGAAAACTGGAAGCCTAGTAATGTTTAGTCGCTCAGCGGTTGAAGTTGGCCCACTGCGACGCGTTTCCCAAACCGGCCACCGTTCTTCTAATTCCGTCATTTTCATCTCTACTTCATGCTTGACTTGATTCACATCTTGTTTGACTTGATCTGCGTCTTGTTTTTTGACTTTTGATTTTGATTGAGACAAATTCTTGCAACTCGCGACAATCATCCGTTAATGCTTGAAACAGAGCAACTTGATTTTTTCTTTGTTCCTTTATTTCAAGCTGCCTTTGTTTTTCTTGTTCTTCCAGAAAATTCTTTTGTTCCTCTTTGTCCTTCTTCAGCATCTCCATAAGTACTGCCAGTCCTTCATCCATGATTTTTGTCATAGATTGAGTATATGACATGTAGAAAACACCAAAGTTCTTGCACTCTCCGTACCACGCAAAACTCAACGCGCGCGACGACTCCTTTGTCCGTACATTCGCAAGTTTGACGAAAATTATCCCACTTCTGACACCAGTTGTTACGGGATACGAGTTCCGATAATTTATCGTCAATTAACTACAAACTTTTATTTACTTTTAACTATTACAAAATGATTAAAACACAATTACTCTCTTCTAACAGTTCGTACTGTTCGCTTATTTACTACACTGCACTATCTATTCCATCCCATTTCGCGCGTCTCGCTTGTTTATATACCCGGCCTGCACACTCTCGTACTTTCGAGAACGGAGGAGACTGACCCGGTGATTCGTTTAGTATAGATGGGGTCGCGGTCAGCGAATCTCTGTGGACCGACGGTCGGTCGTAACAGTATACATTAGTTATACTTCTCTAATAACTAATCTTAGTTCAGGTTAGCAGTTAGTCAAGATTTTCAAAACCACTTTTGACTTATCCGGGTTAGAATTATCGAAAATATCTTAACCTGTGTTTTCTTGGTCAGTTTGGTTCTGGCTTAGGTGTGGTCAAGTCAGTAAGTTTCAGTCGAGTTAGTGAAGGTTTCCAAAAAAAAGGTAAAAACTACTTTTAGTCAGTGTCAGTTTTCTCATCTTAACAACACCTGTATGATCAGGTTGGTAATGATATTCTAATCAAAACTCAAAAAGATAGTTCAAATTCTCTGACTTGACTACGCCTAAGCAGGGACTAAAATGAAGACAGCTCATGCTAAGATAAGTTGTTCTTCGATGAATTCGAAGATCGATGATTCTAATGGCGATAAATCAAACATTTAATGAAAAATCTTGACTAATGTTAACGTGAACTGAGATTATTTATTAGAGGAGAGTCTTAGAGTATCTTTCAAACGCTTAAAATCGGGGATCGCCCAGAGGAAATAAACTATCAACACAAAAACTCAACTAGATATCAAAAATTTTGATTAAAACACCTTCGCCAACTTGATCATACAGTTCTTGTAAATTAGTTAATGTGAGAAAACTGACACATTTTATTAAAAACCTTGACGAATCGAAATAAACTTAATAAATTTGACTATGAGAAAGCCTATTGAAAATCTGGACTAACTGTTAGCCTGAACTGTGAACTTGAAAAGTAATAGTAATAAGTTTTAAAATTATCTTTAGATTCAAGTAAAAGATAGATATAATATACAAGAAATGCAACTCACGGCCCACGCACAGATTGTTCATTCACCATATTGGACCACGGCTTCAAAGCCCGGAAGATTGTATATTGTAAAATATTTTGGAAAACTTGATATCACATAGAATCGTGTCAACGCGCTGTACTAATGATCTAGCATTTGTTTCACTTAATATTTGCGCTATGAAAGATCTATTTTTAAAAAAACGCGTGTAATAGTTGATCATTGTATATAAGTTTCATCACTTAGTTAATGAGTATCACTATCTGAGCGCATCACCATACCGGGTGTTGTATGGTAGTGCGGAACATAGGAAATCTCATGTAAATTTTGATAGGGTCTATTATTGGCTCCCGTAATTATATTAGTCGAAAAAAAGTATTTAGATATTTTGAAGATCATTAAAAACCACAACCAAATGGACAATTTCAGACATTTTTGATTAACCCGTTTACGAGTTATTTCCAATAACATTTCGAATATTTTGTCCTTTTTGTCGCCCTGTATTTACGGACACCAGTAAGACTTGGCTATCAAACGCGAAAAATTTATGAATGACAACTTTATTTGACAGCCAACTCTTACCTGGATTGGTGTCGGTGAATACAGGGCGACAAAAAAGACAAAATATTAAAAATATTACTGGTAAATAATTCGTGAACAGGTTGATCAAAAATGTTTGAAGTTATCCTATTACTTGCGAATTTTAGCGTTCTTTAAAAAAATCTTAATATGTTTTTTCACCAAGATAATTAGGGAGCCAATAGTTGACCCTATCAAAATTTACATGGGATTTCCTATGTCCCGCCCGACGATGCAACGCCCGGTATACTCACGACCTGAAAATATTTGTAAAGAGATTAAAAAGCTTCTGCCAATATTGTAGTGATACTTCTAACTTAAATGCCACACGTTCGTACTTTTTAGGAAACTCCCTCCGTTCGTCACATGCACCGCATGTCGAGCTGCTCCGATTCGCAACTGAACTTGTGGCCGGGCCAATGGAGCCCGATGGGAGTACAAGAGGACGCGCGTCGTAAACTTCACTATCATCTAGCGGCCATATTTCCCGAAGAACAAGTTATTCACGCGATGCGAATATATCCAGACGAAACAAACGCCCAGAAAATATGCGCCGCCATATTAGCTATGTTTCCTACGAAATCTTAAACATAATAGTTTATTAGGAAATAATTTTCAGTATGTTATGAGTAATTGGTAGGACTGCCTTGGAAATAATGAATCGACGCAACTGTCTTTCGATTGTAAACGGCCAGAGGGTGCCATTGTCGGAGATATGTGTTGGAGAGAAGACTTTGATTGCTTTAGGCCAGTTGAATCTCACACGTTGTTACTTTTTGAATATAAATATTATCAAACATTATTGAGCTTAAAAAGAAGAATAACGTAATGCGAACAGTACTTATATACAGGTTCACGCCGTAGGTATCACATTATTTTCACATATGTTTATGTGAATTAAGGCTATAGGACTGATTGCCAGAGAGAAACAAAGAATTAAGACGTATTCCCGTTTATTTCCTAACACTTTTTAGCCACTTCTATGGGATACTATATGCTAAAGTGTAGGTTTAAATATTTCTACAATGCCGTGTTTTCAGCCTCGAGACTGCAATATTTTTTGTGGAAAGTTGCCAATCCTATTGATCTTTTCAAAAAGGTCATGGGACGTAACTGTTAGGATCCATCGGTTAGATTCAGTCATACAATTAACAATTATTGAATATAATATGACCATAACATTAGGAAGTGCAGCTCGAAAAACCGGTTCGAAAGCCAACAGATGCGCTTGCGTCGGCTGCCAAGCTCCGCCCCGTAACTTTGAGACACTCTGACAGTAATTGTCATCTTTATATTCTTATTGAAAAAACAAAGGACGGGAATAGTCTCAGTGTACTTTAGAGCCACCATCTGAAAGCGTGTCATTGTCGTGTCAAATTCGACCTGGTTTTAGTTTCCATAGGTCACTCGACGGTGCACTTCAGTTCCACGGCGAAAGATTGACGCTCGTAGTATATAAATAGTATGTGCGACTCCTTTGAGATAAATCTTATTAAAAACATCAAGTCAACGTAAGGATTTGAAGTGTAGCGAAAGCGAAAGTCGAGGTGTCCACATACTGTGAAAACATACGAGACACCAGTTTTGTTTCCAAGTTTTTGTTCCTGATACTATCGAATTGTTTAATTATATTTATAATCCATCAAAAAAATCTAATTTAGAAATTTATATACTTTTTTAAATTTTTTACAACATTGCCTTTTCAGTTCATCTACTTCGCATATCCCAGTCAATATACTAGTACTAATGGATATTCCCGGTGGTACATCCTGTATACGTGATACATTTCACTCACACTAACATGTATAGTATAATATAAAAATACGTACTACCTACCTAATTTTATTTGCTAGGTGTAAACTTCACATTGAAGGATCTTTGGTAAAACGCAAGAATTTACGTTGCTTAGTTATTGTAATTATTGTGACAGTATGGTTAAATTGATGTTTTAATTTATATAACAGACATACCTATATTGTAATTTATGCAGGGTGTTAAGAAATTGTTGCGGGATGAGATTAATTACAGGATATTTTTAGTGTTTAAAACTCAACATTTGTGAAATAATAATTTTTTGACACCCTGGATTTATGTTTAATTCAGGAAGTCGATACTGTGTATCTCTAGTAAATTGTTACAATTTTTAGAATATAGTTATATGACAATTAAATGGCATTTTTC